>JARJCM010000579.1:0-41700 GCA_029233265.1 Mycena alexandri | reverse complement strand
ATCTGCGAGCGAACCAATTCATCGATGTACATACTTATCTGTGATAACCGAACGCCTGGCTGAGTCGTTCTTTTTGGCGTCGATTTAAATCATTTCCGGCTAGCGGAGAATGTCGGCCGCGGTCCCGGGAATCTTGAATTTCGGAAGCTACCGCTTGACCGGGAAACAAGATCAGAGTATTGTGATGAGGATCCATTTAGATCCATTTGCGACTGAGCATCTTGCGAGGCGTGGAGTACAGTGGAGGGATGGAGCGTAGCAGTTATAGACCAGCCAATTCAGATGCGGTATCGAAAAGATTGACTGACTGAGCAGAGGAAGGTAGGAATCGAAGTGTTCAAGTTCCTGAGTCTCCGAAGCTCCGACAACACTCATGCAAGCGAGTAAACTCAGCCTCTCTAGTATATCTTGCGTGAAATCTGAAGACAGTCGTTCAGATCACGTAGAGCAAGCGAGCAGCCCGTAATAAAGACAACGTGTTAAAGGCAGAAGAGGGACCCACAGAGCGGACAGGGCATCTCACTGAAAGACTGGTGAAAGAGTGGCAAAACGCCATTTGTTGTTTTTCCATTTTCAGCCTCGAAATGGATCGGATTATCAATGTTGAGGCGGCGGCTGTAAAAGAATGGGCTCCGGATCTGGCACAGGGAGAACCAAGTGGGTTACAGAACAGTAAATGAAAACTCCGGGCGACTCGAGCGGAGGGAGTGAAGTGAGGAGCAGCTGAGGTCCTGAGGAGCAAGACGCGTTCGTGTTTTGTGGATTGAGGTGTTTGATGACCGGCGGCATTTAAACTCGGCGATGTCCGGCTAGTACATCAACGCACGTTCAAAAACCGGCTGCGGTCGACCAAAAACGACCAATGCAAAGAAACCTGGAAACAGAAACTCAACCAGTCGATTGTGAAAATAAATATGCCTTCCGTCGGTGGAGTCGGAAATGGCAGACCAGAAAGCCGACGAAAACACTTGGATGTTCGCGAAGTCTTCAAAATCAACCGTTTTGTCAACTAAGCACCTCGAAACACAATAGAGGCTGCTGCTGGTACCATTGCACTCGGATTCACCGCTCAGCGCACTCAGCGCACTCAGTCGCGTTCGATACTCGCTCACTGGCGACAAAACTCTCGGATACGACATAAAGCTTTTGCAAAAACTTCAACCCGAGTCAAGAATTGACTCTAGGTCTGCCTTCGGTTTCATCCAACGAAGCCTCGGATCGCGACTTCCCGTGATTGTGGCAAGGATTACCGTCTGAACAAGAAAGAAGAATGATCTAAGCTCCAATATCGAACATCGCCGAGATCGCCGAGCGCACAATCCGAAGTTAAATTTCCTCTTCCGCTGACTTTTCCGGGTTCAATGTGATTTTGAGGCTTTGAAGGCACTTGCCGTTGTGAACTCGCATACTTCAACGACTCGATCCCCGCAAGGCATTTTTAGATTCATGCAGTGGCTGAGCTGGTGATGCACTCAAGTTCAAGCAGACAAAACCCACACAATTGTTGAGAGAATACAGTATCAGTTACAGTAAAAATACAAGGCATCAATACACGAACAATTCCGAAATGCCCTCGTCGGATCTCTATGGCTATGATAGGTCCCACGACGAGAGGAGTAATGTCTCGCTGTTGAACAATTGAGGTGTCATTCTGCGAACTACAGTAGATACTATTGTCAGCATTTAAACGATGGTCGCTTTCTAACTGGGTGGCCGCACAATGCACTTGCTACCGGACTGGGGAGTGGAGAAGGGTCTTGGGTTAAAAGGTATATTCCAGCCGCAGACAACCGTGTCCACTAGCAGTCGGAACGGCAGTCACAGAAGTAGCGCTGGGCAAGGATGAACTCGTCGGAGGCAATTGCGAAGATTGTGGTTCCTCAACGTACCGTAGAGTGTACATTCTGCCCGCACTCCTGGACGCGGGGGACGGGAAGGGGGGTGATTTAGGAAAGGCGGGAATTAACAACTGAATTTTGGCCTATTAGGATCGTCGAAAATGTGATGGTGGTTGAAATGATCCGTGCCTCAACCGCGCCTGGTGGTAAGGTTCTGCGGATAATCTCGGTTAATCGGCCCGTTCGACGGAGCTATTGTCAGGAACGCTTCAAACCTGGAACAAGAACCGGGAGAAACAACGGACCATCCTCTATAAACAAACGAACCGGGGGTTGAACGTTGAATTTTGATCCGATGCAATTCGCGATCATGTGGCTGGCTCAAGATCATTCGCGACGCGGTTGATTGAAGTAAAACGAGGAAATGCTGGAGCCGATACGACTCATGAGCGCGGAGTGAAGAAAAATGGAGGAGGAGAACACATAAAAAAATCGAACGCGATGTGCGCCGCTTCAGGTTGCCCGGTTCTAGCCACCTAGGCACACTGAGCGGTCAATGAGCGGTACGGCGCGGGGCCGGTCGACATCTGCACTCTTCGGCCAAGTCAGTAGCCACCACGATAGCAAGAACGCTGGGTCATCGAAGGAAAGGGAGCATGTAGAAGAAAAGGCAGCTCGACACTTGCCAGCGGCGCGCACCGAGACGAGCGACCAGTCACTAAACTTGAATGGAGGGTAGGAAAGCGGAGGGAGGAAACTCGCCTTGATGATGGTGGGAGAGCGCGCAGCGAAAGGTGATAGTATAGCCCCCAGAATCTGAGAGATGGACCGCTCCCCGTCCCGCACATTCTGCGTGCCATGGTGAAATCACCAATTTCTGTTGCTTCGCGTGAGGTCTCCGGTCGTAAGATCCAACCATGATGAAAAGGAGAGTGTGGCGGCTCGTTCTGGATGTCCCAGAGAGTTTGCGACTTGGCTTTAATGTCGCTATCCCAGGCGAGAAAAGAAAGAAAGAAAACTTAATTGATGAATTCCAGTGAATTAATGCAGTAGTAATTACCGCATGCAGCATTTCCGGCGAAAGTCCTTTAGTTTTGGATGGAATCGCGACGCCGCAGACAGTGTTGGGCGTCGCGCGACACGTCACGTTGTGGGCGTGTCGTCAACAGCTGAATTCTTCCCACACCGTCCCTGTCGAGTGATGTCAACAAATGGATGTGTATGCAAGAGAACTCGTCGCAAAACTCGTCGCAAAACTATTTTATGGGATTGATACTCACATGGTCGTGATACAAGAAAGAGTAAGATTATTATTGACGGACTTGTGTTCAACTCCATGCATGCAAGTTGGAGACATCGGACAGTCCTGCCCAAGGCGACAAGTGGACAGTGAAGGGCTGAGCATGTAACATGGAGATGTTGAGACCATTTTCGATAAATGGTTGGAGGAATGGAAGGATATCGAATGTCATTTCTCGACTAAAGGTGATCTGAACACCCTTGAGTTTGCTCCGGGACTCCATTCGTGAGGTTATCAGTCGAAGGAGTGCGCTGTCTGAGATCAAGTAGCCATTGTTTATCTCGAGGAGCTCCAATGCGGGACAGTGATAGTGTCCGGGTGTGGGTGTCAGGATAGTCAAGGCGTCATCATCGAGAGAATGAATGCCGTGCAAGGTGTTGGTGACATCGTGGATGACAAGCTGCTTCATTGTGTCCGGCAGGCTACGGAGGCCTTCAACCAAGGAGGGTTTCGAAAATCCGTCGCTATCGATCTCAAGGTTCTCCAGTTGGTTCCAACGAGCCAACGCATGGGCGAGAGATGGGGTATGTTCACCGTGACTTGAGCCATGCAGACTGAAGCTGAGTAATTGGGGCAACAAAAGCCGATCCAGGAGACGCGGGATGGTGAGGTCCACACTCTGACAAACTACTTCGAGTGTGTGCAGATGTTTTAGTTCAACCAGGTGTGAGGAAGACGGTTCTGCGGTGCCGTCGTCGTTTACCGCAAGCTTGCACACGCGAAGCTCCGGGCACCGTGAGATGATGTGTATGATTTTTTCGCTGGTAAGTGAGCGCTCTGCCGATGGGATTATCTCGAGGACCGTTAAAACCGTGCCACGGAAGCGGTAAATTTTGACCAACGAAAGCATTCTCCCGAGCGGAAAAGGTTGAGATGCGCGGACTCCGTAGCAGCCCAAACTGCTCTAATCCCACTGTTGGAGATGACAGATCATAGTAATCGTCGTCAAAGATGACCGTCTCGAGCAGGGGGACGTCGGATTCAGTGAGATGCGAGATCGCGTCGAGCGTGACAGGAGAGGTTATGAAATGAATATGTTGCCAACGGGGGGTGAATGGTAGGAGTGCCTGCACAAAGGCCGAACGATCTGGAGGAGAGCGATTGTTGGGATCACTATACAGCGAAATCGAGAGCGGGCACTGGCCAGAGCGTCCCAGCCACATCTTGATGTTCTCAAAGCGCTGCGCAAATTTCGGGTCTGATCCCGCTCCAAGGAAGTACAGAGTCTGATCGCGCTGTGGTTCAGCAATGTGCAGTCTGGACCAGAGCCGCGGGGTGGAGAGCGAAATGTCCCTCCACGAGCGGCATATACGCCCGAGGAGAACAGGCGCTTCCAGCGCGCTCATGACACAGTTTCGATCGCTCGGCATGCAAGCGATGAATATTTCCTGCAGGACGTCGAGGGGTAGTCGGCGGACAGGGGAAAGAAGGGCCCTGTGGGCGTCTACGTGGGCAAGCAGAGTGCGGTGCGCTTCCTCTAGCTTGTCGAGGGCCCTGCGCAAATCGGCCATTTCATCGTCAAGTCGTTTGAGCTGAAGAGAAGGTTCAACGAGGAAGGCATTAAGCTTCAGTACTTCCTCGTCCTCGGGGCAGTAGTTGGTACCCAAGTACGAAGCGAACGGGGAATCCAAGAACATCGTGAATGCGAGAGCAACTCGACACACCACCCCAAAAAGGAAATTAAACGCCGTAACGGTCGTTTCTTGAATAAACTGAAAATATGATTCAAATGACTCCTCTAAGAAGTAAGTAGTACTGGTACATGCGGTCGCCGCTCTTGTAAGTATTTCTCTAGTCATACATTTCGTTTGTGGTGGGATATTGTAAGCGTCCAATGGGTACTGTGTGATATGGGTATCATTCCAGTCCAAAAGAAAAAGAAATAAGTTATAGTCATGATAGTTGACTCATAAATCGACAATGCCAATCTTAAGGAAGAGCGTGGAGAACGTGTATCGCGACAGCTGCGAGTCGTGTAGCGGAATATGACGGTAACCTGTAAAATCCAAGCATCAGTCGATAGCACAGGAGGATAGAGGGACCAAAAAACATACCCTGCTGCAGACACGCTAGGGACGTGCAATACACCGCTAGCGGCTCATCGTCTTCTTTGCTCCCGTCCTGCCTCACCGCAAATCGAACAAAGATGAGGTCCATCATATCCCCCATGCACGCGAACGGAATCCGCAGCTTCTCCTCCCAGACGGGGTTGAAGCCATTGTTCTTCACCGCGGACGTCCGGTACATGATCGCACTGCCGTTACCGCTACTCGACCCCGGCGACGGCGAGGGGGGCAGCAGCAGACCAAGGGCGGCCCCGCGCTGGAAGCCGCTCCAGTCGGGCACATGCAGCGAAACCTCGACGAAGGGGTCGACGCTGGCGGCGGTGTCGGGCTGCCCTGAGCTGTCCTTGGGCGGTGGGAGCTGCTGCGCGGAGATGATCCCCACTTCGAGCACATGCTCCGTCTTCTTTGCGAGCAGGTCCTTCTGGTTCGGTAGTCGCAAGGCGCGGGGCTTGAGAACGTACCCTGAGCCACCGTTGCGCTGGAACATTGCGTGGTTCATCATGTACCCCAAGTCTATCGGAGGTGGGGTTAATATCAAGTCGCCCAGCGAGGTGAGAAGGTCACGCACCCGGCGTCTGCCAATTAATCGCGACCAGCTGCGCCCCGGCGCTCCAATACCCATGCGGCAGATAATTCGACGACTTGAGCCTCGTGCCCTTTGGATAAATCCTTATAAGATGTGTCCGATTATGCTTGATCACATCCTGCACCGCGCCCGAGCGAATCAGCTTGCCCGCCGTGTTCTCCGAGAGCGAGAACATGTGCTGCGGCGCGTACTCCTCCTTCTTGTTGATCCCACGGTACTTGACGCCGACGGTGTACACGAGGAGCGCGAGCAGCGCCAGCGACATCTTGGGCTTAGCTGTGTCGGCGGGGCTGGGGAGCGGGGGGAGGGGGATGTAGGACGAGGGCGGGGAGGAGCGGGACTCGGAGTACGATTGCGAGGGGGAGTGGCCCCGACTGCGACTCCGCACGCGCTTGATTGCGGCACTGGCCTTTTGGAGAAGAGGAGGCCGCTCGCGCTTGGAATCTGAATTGAGCGGGTCAGTATCTTGGCCGTTCATCGTAACGAGATGCATACCTGGCGCAGACGAGCTGTTGATGCTAACATCCTCAAACCTGCTATTCATCTCGGAATCCTCTGTCGAGTCCGCAGACGTATACGGCGCCTCGGTCCCCTGCACCCCACCCACTAGCGGCGCGTCCCTAGATACATACAAATTCTTCGCCTTGAGCATGATCATCCCCCGCAAATCATGTGGGCTCGGCAGCTCATCGATTGGCGGGCGTCCGTCCACCGGCGCGCGGATGAGCTTGTCGCCGAACACGCTCATCATAATGTCGACGACCATGTCCTGCTGTGCGGGCGAGCAGTGGATCTCTGCCGAGATGATCAAAGGGTAGGGCGAGACGGCAAAGGCGAACTGGTTGATCGCCTCGCAGACCGCGCGCACTGAGAGCTTGGAGGTCAGGGTGTTGCCGTGGGTGATGAAGGGCGCTGGGTTGCCTGGGTGGATGTCGACTGCGGGACAGTCAGTTGGTTAGAAAATGCAAAAAGAAAAAAAATTACTCTCGACACATCGGCACCCTGCCTGAAGCGCGCGCACGTAGCCTTCGATGGTGCTCTCGCCGACGAGCTGGTGCCCGGCGAGGTATGTGTTGTGCGAAGAGGAAATGTAGTACTCCGAGAGCGGCCGGGTCATGTCGTGCCCACCGCCATCGTAGGCTGTCTCAGAAGGAGCGCCTAGAGCTTCGCCGACCATGGCTTCATCTGGGATATCTTTCGAATGATACGTGAGGTGATTTTTACGTTCCTGTGGCCGCTCGTCCGGTTCGGCAAAAGCGGGGTTATCTGGTGAGGTGAGGAAGGAGGCGAAAGATTCTAAGGATATGGTTGCGGGTGGTGTGGAAGAACTGGAAGGCGTCGAGGGTGAGGAAAGAAAAGGGCTGCCGGGATCGCTGTCATAAACGTAGATGTCGAATAACGCTTGAAGTTCGGCCGTCCCGAGTGCGCTCTGAATGTCGGCGTTAGTAGACGAAAATATAGTGGTGATTCATGCATACCCGTTGAATATCTCGCATGAATGTTTGAAAAACATCAAAGTCAAAGTAGCCGCGCTTTTGGATGAGCTTTTTATAGAGTCTGTCTATGTCTGGCCGGGCCTTGAGTAGCTTGACGAATTGTCGGAAGTCCTCAAAGTCAAGACAATTGTTGCGGTTCGAGTCCGACGCCTGAAAGTTTAAGTCAAAATTTCTTATCGACAAAGCAAAAAAGGGGCAAATAAATTACCTTGAATATCCGGCGCAGCTCATCTTCAGGGTAGGTGGCATTCAGACGCTTGCACAGCTTCTCTACGTCCTCAAAGGTGAAGCCACGGCCGTTCCAATAGCGTCGCTCCCACACCGCCTCGAGCATCTCTCCGTGGCTAAGTCCACTCAAAAGTTCCGTCTGCGCCGCGAATAATCTGCGCAGCGCGGTAATCCACATATCCATCACGTCCTTCGTAGGCGCAAGGAGGTGCATAGTCTTATATTTCCCATCGACCATGTAGGTGATAGTGAGCCACCTGTCTTCGTATTCGTCGCTTAGATATTGGAATTTTTCGCGATAGTTTTTAGCATCCACTCCCGGCCGGAGCTCTTTGACAGCATCGATGGGAACTGTAAGGGAGCGTTAGAATAACAGCAAGCGGCGTTCGAAAGTACTACATACTGTGTTTTTTGACCGTCGATTCCCAAATGAGTTGTCCGCGATCTGGATCGAGTCGAAATAGCAGCTTCCTTTGTTTCTTGGCCGATATTTTGGTCAAGAAGATTCCCTCTTGCACAATCTTGGGTACAGTATCGTCCACACTCGAAATGGAGCTCCTGGGTGTCCCTTCGCCGCTCCCAGGTGACTTGGACCTCCCAATCCGCCCTAGTCGCCGCCGGATCGACGCACCCAGCCTCCGTCGAGGAGAAAGCCCTGGCGAAGGCTGGTTGAGGTTGGGGATCATGATATTGTTTGCGCGGCGAAGCATGCGGGGGGGATCTGGCACGGGAAGGCCAGGATAAAGCGGCGCATTACGGTCGAGCGCTGGATAATTTATGGTGGGAGCGATACGCGTGACATGCGTGACACTCTCCAAAGAGTCCATGACTCGGCGCCGCATCTGCGCTGCGTCGTCCATCTGCGGTTCAAGTTATGTACATTGACTCACAGCTCTGGGCGAGAAAAGGGAAAACTCACGGTGTTATGCGAGTCAAAATAGAATGGAAGGGACTCCATCAGCGCCGTGGGCTGCCGGCAGTATTATTGGCGCCTTCAACGGAGCTGCGACTGCGAATCTAGATGACGGACTTGCGGCCTGCGTCAAGCCTCCTTGTAAAACGTCGGAAAGTCTATTTCATCACCATCTAGCGCTTGGGGGAATCTTCCGCGACCGAAATTAGGCCTGAAATCCAGTGCGGGGAATTTCTCTGGGGAATCGTTGTGCTGGCCACGTCGGTACACGCTCGCACCCGTCCACACACAGCTTCTGGGAGCTGTCTCTTTGTAAACCTCCGGGCTTGCGTCAAGATCTGCGGAACCGCCGGCCTCTCCCAAGTCGATGATCTGGCAAGAGTCAGTTCGTCGATGATATGCTGATAGTTTGCGGATAATGCCACGTACTGCGAATACTGCGACACCCTGCGAGCCCTCGACTGCCTGCGCAATGAACTTCGCCTGCGCAATGAACTTGGAAGTAAGAGGCTTTCTGAATGATGTCAATGTATGTCAAACTCGAAGGAGAATCGAAGACCCGCCTATCAAAAACGAGCCTTCGAAACAAACGCCTTGAGGCAGCACTGCTTGACAGCGAGCGCAAAGTCTTTCTCCCATTGCTGTAGAAGAGTGCGAGCTTCTATTCAGTTGCTGTGTCGCTGACAACAAGGCGCGCACCACAGAATTTCTCCTCCTGTTTTCCATTGACCGGTTGCAGTCTGAACAGACCTCTCAAACTGCTCTCAAAGTGTCAATTCCTCCATCGGCATCAAGACTGATTTGCAGCTCGTTTTCAACATTCTCCCGTGCCCTATTCCTCCCACGTGGTCGCTATTTTACTCCCACCTTCAAAGCGAAGACTGCATCCGGTCCAGCACCAACTGCACCCGTGACCCATTCCGGGTTCGCATTCTCTTGCTCGACTTGCATAAATAGAGCTTTTCTCCCCATGGCAGCCCTCGAGGACCTTGCTTCTCGCCCACCTCTCAGAAATGCGAGTTTCCTCTGCGCTCGTTTCGGCTGCCTGCGCCTCCGTCTGCCTCGCAGGTCCCGTCTTCATCAGCACAACCTCAGGGCTCCTGCAAGGCTCCGAGACCAATGGAGGCAAGTTCCCTCGTGTTGGTCGAAAAAGACATTACTCATGCGCCCTGCAGTTTCGTCCTTCAAAGGAGTGGTGAGTCCTCTTCGTCTTAGTTTGGTGAAATCAACGTCGAAGAAACGAAAAACACCAGCGCTTCGCACACCCGGCAACCGGCGCCTTGCGCTGGGAGCCCCCGGTACCATTCCTCTCGGCCAGCCTTCAAAACGCGACGACTCTGGGCCCAGCATGCCTTCAGCAATTCGCTTTCGCGTCTGGGAACGAGTCTCGATTCTTATTCAACACGGGGGGTGGTCATTTCCCTCCTCCCCCGGAGAGTGAAGATTGTCATTTCCTGTGAGTTTCTCAGGCTTACAAATATTATTTAATAAGCCATCTCAGAAACGTGTGGGCTCCTGCGTCGACTGGCGGCAAGCTGCGCCCTGTCCTGGTGTGGATTTACGGCGGGTGAGTGGCGGAGCTAAAATCACTCGTTCCAAGCACGTTTTATTATCCAACAGTTCCCTCGCGTTTGGAACAGCAAGTCTTCCTATCTACGATGGAACGGCCTTGGCGGCGGATGAGGGCATCATAGTCGTGTCGTTCAACTACCGGACCAATGTCTTTGGGTTCCCGGGAAGTCCAGATCTTCCCCTTGCGGGAAATAACCTGGGGTTCCTTGACCAAGGTCGGTGACTGACTCCAATCGGGTTTCGATTTTCTCATTCAGTATGCAACAGAGTTGGCATTTGAATGGGTGAAGCTCAACATAGCGAAATTTGGCGGAGATCCGAAGCAAGTCACAATCATGGTTCGTCGTTCATTTCTCTCCTCGTCCTGCGCACCCGTGAAATTCACAACGTGTCCAGGGTCAATCAGCCGGGAGTCAATCGGTGGCGCAAGGAAAGCTTTGCCCTAGTCATCCAACAGTATAAACCCTGATTTCCTTTTTTGTAGCAATTACCAGGCATTCTTCAACCACGGCACCCTTCCGCGCGGGCATAATGCTCTCCGGTGGAGCGGTGTCAATGTCGCCCATTCCGTCTTTCACGTCGTTCAACAACTTTTCGACTGCGGTTGGATGCACACAAGCGCCTGGACCAGCGCGTCTTGCGTGCCTCAAGGCGGTGCCCGCAGCGGATATCCAGGCATTCGTTGATGGTCCCCTCAGCGGGGCTTTTGAGCCTGTCGTCGATAAGTACGTTCTCCCTGACTTGCAAACCTCCGCTCCCGGTTCTCACACAACTCCCAAGCGCCACTGTATTCTCGGATCCCTTGCTGCGCATCCGAAGTGGTCTTACCGCACGCGTGCCTTTCATGATGGGCAACACGCAGAACGATGGGTCTGTCTTCGCGCTGGGTCTCACTGACCTCGACGCGTTCCTCCTAGCAGACACCGGTGGTCTTGTTACCGCGGATGAAGTCCGCCCGCTCTACCCCGGCTTGAACGATTCCCTCATCATCTCTGAAATAATCAAGGACGTCGCGTTTCTCTGGTTAGAAATTTCCGTATTTATGACCGCCCATCTAATGACGTGAGACTACAGCCCTGCCCAGCTCTGGAGCGCTGCTACCGTGGGCGCAGGACAGCCGAATGTCTTTAGGTACACATATGGTATGTGTTTCCCACTTTCGCCTCGCGCCACTCACATCGACTCCACCCGCTCTTCCATAGGTCCCGTGTTTGCAGATCTCCAGCTCTTCCCAGGCGCCGGTGCTTGGCACTCCTCTGAGCGTGCGTCTCAGCTAATTTTATTTTGTGCATCCGTCCGATTGAACTGCGACCGGTCTCACTAGTTGCCGAAATATTCGGCACCTTTGACGCCGCAACGGCAACAGCGCCAGAAGTAACCCTCTCGAGCACGATGCAAGGGCTCGTTGCGAGCTTTGTCAAGAACCCTACGGTTTCGCCGGCTGCACACTGGCCTAAGTACCTCCCGGGGAATCAAACAACGACGCTTGCGAAGCTCGCGTACAACGGGAACGTCAACCCGAATAATGTCGTGCAGGCGGTGGAGAGCGACTCTATTGTGCGTGTTTGCTGTTCACTTGTTAGATTTCCTTTTTCTGATTCGAGACAGGACGGCCCGTGCGTCTTGTGGGACTTGATTTTGGATCAGAGAATCTAGGGCGTCCTGGACGGGAATATTTAACCTGTGTACCATATCAGTTGTCGAAAAAAATCATTTGCGGTTGATTTGGGGTTGAAGACTTCAACCAAGTGTTTTCGTCGGCTTTCTTCTGGTCTGCCATCTCCGACTTGACTGACGGAAGGGAAATTTATTTTTACAATGCAGTGTATACACTACAGTCGGATTGCTATTAGGGACGTTCCCCCATCGAACTGGCCGATTAACCGAGATTTTCCGCAAAACATAACCACCCGGCGCGGGTCATTGCAACCACCATCACATTTTCGACGATCCTAATGGGCCAAGATTCAGTTGTTTCCCGCCTTTCCTAAACCACCACCTTCCCGTCCCCCGCGTCCAGGAGTGCGGGCAGGATGTACGCTCTACGGTGCGTCGAGGAACCACAGTCTTCGCAATTGCCTCCGACGAGTTCATCCTTGCCCAGCGTTACTTCTGTGACTGCCGTTCCAACTGCTAGCGGAACCACACGGTTGTCTGCGGCTGAAATATATATTTTAACCCAAGACCCTTCTCCACTCCCCAGCCCGGTCGCAAGTGCAATGTGCGGCCACCCAGTTAGAAAGTGACCATCGTTTAAATGCTGACAATATTTACTGCAGTTCGCAGAATGACACCTCGATTGTTCAACAGCGAGACATTACTCCTCTCGTCGTTGGACCCATCCTGGCGGTGGTTACCGTTGGTGTTGTAGTGTTCGTTCTGTACACCATGTGCGGATGTCGGCGGCGTCCAAACGAAAACGAAGTGAAATTTGGGGAGCCATAGGGATCCGAGGGAGGGCTCTTCGGAATTGTTCATGTATCAATATTGATGCCTTGTATTTTCACTGTTTATTTAGATGCGACGAGCACTGTATTCTCTCGACAAATGTATGAGTTTTGTCTGTTTAGCATTTGTGTGCACAAAGTTTTCTGTCACCAGCTTACGGAACTCGCGCACGAGAGCAACATCAAATTGGTGTTGGACGACCTCTGCTTTTGCTTCCCGCGAGACATTGCAGTGGATGGAGGTGGTTCGTGACCGTGTTGATTCTGACGCAACTGATTTATACTGTACTACATGATATTTCCGGCTCCATGGCGGTTGTTGAATAAAATGAATACCGTCTTACCCTTACTAACCACAATCCACCCGCCAGAGACTATGAAGCGACCTCGCGTCGACTCGGATTCAGAAGATGAGCGCTCCGGCACAGAAAACGAAACCAACAGCAACTTGAACCTGGACAACCTGAGTTTTGGCCAAATGAAGGAGGTGCGTGTCTGTACCACTCAAGCGATTTTCTGCATTGACATCCATGCTCACAGGCATACCGTGCCGCCCAATCAGAAAAGAACAAGGTCGAAAGACAGCTGCGCCACGCCCTCGGTGACATCTCAAACCAGAATTCCGAGTCCCCTCCCACGCCGAAGAGGAAGAAGACTGGTAAAAAGAGAAGCAAGCGTCGTCGCGTTCAGGAAGATTACCGCGACAAAGGAGACGATGATTCGGAGGACAACAACCCAAATGAATCCAGCAACGAACCCGATACCAATCCCCGCATTAAAACGGCGAAATCCTTGGGGCGTCGTTTTGTCCTCCTGAAGGGTCTATGGCTGAAGGACGACGTTTTCGAGGCGAAAATTGATGATAAGTACGACGAGACATATCGTTTCGATGGGCATGAGGTCCAAGGACAACTTCGCGACATTCTGGCTATCATACCCGAGGAGTATCGGGGCAAGATTAGGCGTGCGGAGTGGTTTGAGCGTGCTGTGAGTGCGTTGATGCATGCACCATAATAATCACTCATCTTCCCAAGTTTTGTCATGGTATGCAGGGGCAACGTTCCAATACAGCCACCCGGATCTGAAAACAAGCCGGCGACGCAATTTACGACTGCGCTCCGGGAGACATTCTTACGCCGGCGCTGCGTGCCAAGCTTCGCGAAGAGATTGGTTGGAATGGGGAAGAGTATGCCTCCGTTGACGTCCCAATCCTACACGAGAATGAATCGGCGAAGTACGACATTCATAGCTGCTTTTTGAGTCCAGTTCCGATGCGCGTAAGTAAATTACACTGCTCTAGCCGGCTTGAGATTATTGACATGTTTTCAGCTTTTCGTCGCGTTGATTCGAGGGCCCACCGCTGCCATGGCGATGCTCAAGTCTGTTGAAGGCGTAACCTCGAATACCGACGATATGGAACACATCCACCGAATTGACCATGCGGAAGCCGGCGCCATCGCGGCGTCCTGTACTTTGGTAGAGCGGTCCTCATCCACAATATAGACCACTCACTGGAGTTTTCTAGGCCGTTTGGGGTAAATCTGTCGATGTCCAACTCAAAGCGCGCGGAGACACCACCAATATCGACTACGAGGCTCGTTTCGACGAATACCTCGAGATCCTGACCACAGGATTGCGCATGAAGAACCCAAGCATCCTGCATGTCTTCGCCGAGTGGGACCGCATCGTGTTCCCGAACGCGAAGGCCAGCGCTGTGGACCCAGCGCACAAGAAAGAAGGCAAAAGTGAAGGGCTCCGGCGCGCCATGGCGACGATGAGAGCAGAAGTGGGACAGGACGAAGAGGGGAACAGTGCTGACGGGGATGGGGGCAACGAGGACGAGGGGAGATAGTGACGGCGAGGGGGCTTGTCCCAAAATGGATGTTGTATGCTTGTGTTTGGTAGCGACCTCTTGTACTCTCTTCTTCAGTGTTGCACTTAAGGGTTAAGACCTTAAGATCTTAAGGCCTTAACTTAAGACTAAGGGTAGGCCTTAACATCAGGTCAAAAAATATTAAGGTCTTATTAAGGGTTAACGGACGGCGGCCCGATTCGCCCGATTCGCCCGATCAAGAGCACTCGCTCAGTTTTTTTCAATCCGCTCACCCTTTGCATCCACAAATTACCGTCCACGATTCCGGTGGTACGCGCGCACTCGCCGTCCCCGCACGTAGTTTCCCATGCCCCTCACAAGACTCTTTGCCGGTAAGATTGCCCAGCAATTGGAAACCCGGCTCGTCATCCGCGGGTGGTCTCGGGGGAGGTGTTGTAGATGTAGATCCTTGCAGCAGAGAGGAGCCTGATGCGGGGGCTCGGCAAGCTTCTGGCAATGACTTTGAAGGGTAAAAACCCACCTCACCATTTTGGGAATTAAGCCTTAATTAGCCTTAAAAATACACCCTTAATTAACCCTTAATAGCTTTTAAGGCCTTAGCTTCCGGAGGCACCCTTATTAAGACCCTTAAGTACAACACTGCTCTTCTTCCAATTCGATCTCCCTCGTCCTTGAAACGCCCTGGTAAAATTTTTTATACTTGCATGAACTCCGCTGTTTCTCGACGATGTTTGCAACATGTTCTGTGATGCCATTACTGCGCGGCTCCACTTCGGTTCTTCAAGTGCTTCTTCACCATGAAACTCAACACAATGGGACCGTGAAGTCGAGGATGAGGGGCTTTCAGGATGAAGTATCACCAATCCGAGACGTTATTAATAGTGACCGCGATGAATACGACATGAAGCTTTTGCAAAAACCTCAACCAGAGCCAAGAATGCCATCCAACGAAGACTCGGATTTTGACTATCGTGATTGGGCAAGGAATACTGTCGGAACAAGAAAGACGGAATGGTCGGGATCTTCGAATCAATTATCACTTACGCCTCAAAACGGCTGTTTGAATCGACATGGTAATATATCCCCTGGTTGCGAAAATCTGTGCTCCACCTGCAAAAGTCTTTTTTTTAACTCCACGATAATAAGAAAACGTCCTCCGAGACCAACCTGAGTTGCAATAACCCCAGCCCAAAATTGAACCACAAATTTATTGCAACCCAAATCGAACCTGCCTCGTAATTCCACCTGAGTCACCCACTTTCACGTGGGAAATCACCGGCAACCGGTTTTGTCCCGTCTTCCCGGTCGAGTGCTCACTCTAGATCTCTAACCACCACCATGGCCACCGATCTCTCCAAAGTCGTGGGCCACGAGCTCCCCGCCAAACCCGTCTGTACTCACTTTGTATCCCCAATACGTTCGTTACTAACAAAACAATTCACAGGTTTCGTGGAACAAGCGCGATTTATTGACCTACGCCGCCGGCGTAGGCGCGAAAGCAGAGGATCTGAACGTCGTTTATGGTGTGTTCATCCTTCCTCAAACACTTTCAAGCTAACGAGATGACTGTAGAGCTCGGTATGTGCTCAAAAATACGAAGAAGAGAATATTGAATGAACGGGCAACAGACAAATCCTTCGCGGCGCTCCCGACGTACCCCGTGGTCCTCCCCTTCAAGGGCGACTCGCAGGAGCTTAACCTCTTTGCGGAACGCATGATGGGCAGCCCGATTCCTGGCATGCCGAAGCTCGACCCGAACCGAGTGGTACGTTGGCGCCTTTGAAAGGCTGGGATATATGGCAGACCGTAAACGCCGCCTATACGCGCAACTGGAAGAGCCGCGTGGTATGGTGGATATCTGCGCTCTACGTGTACGGTTCCGGGTCGCGCCAAGATACGCGCGTACCATTCTGGGACCTACGCGTGCCGGTATCTTTCTGGATGATGTGGCAGGGGCAGTGGATGTATGCGCGTTGCGGTTCCGGTCGTGGCGAACCCGACCGTAACATCTGCTTTCGCAACGCGCGTGCCAGGCGGCAAATAACCACCGCATTCCCCTTCCACCACGCCTTCCAATGGTCTTCAAGTTGTCGGCAATGCTGAACTTTGCTACTTCCAGGTCCACGGCACCCAGTCGATCGAGATCATCAAGGACCTCCCGCTCGTGAGCGGCCCCGGGTGGACGATGACCACAAAGTACACTGGCGTTGTCGAGAACAGTGCGTTTTCTTTCCTATATCTTGCTACGTATCACCGTATTTCTCCGATTCGTTATATTCGTTACTTATGACTTTGACTGACGAGCCTTTTCTTGACAGAGAGCGGCATCATCCTCACCACGGAGAGCCAGCTCCTCGACCCCAAGGGGACGCCCTACGCTAAGCTTTATGTGCGTCCAGTTCCTTCTGCGTCTTCCCTTCCTGCTTCCTCCCGCTTTCTTCCTCTCCTATATTATTGTCGCTAACGCCGATACACAGTCCTCCTCCTTCAACATCGGCGCCAAAGCCACTGGCGACAAGTACAGCAAGCACATCGCGGGGCCGCCGCAGGGCAAGCCCGTCCCGACAGACCGCAAGGCCGATTGGGTCGTGCGCGACCAGACGACGAAGGAGCAGGCGCTCGTGTTTCGGCTGAGCGGGGACTACAACCCGCTGCATATCGGTGCGTTGCGTCTCTTCCTCCTCCCTCCCTCCTTCCTCCCTCATCTCCTTCCTCCTTCCTTCCTCCTCCTTGTCACTCAGCGCGAAAATAAAATAACGACTGACTCTGTGTGTTTGCAGACCCCAAAATCGGCCAGGGCGCGGGCTTCGGCGGCGTCATCCTGCACGGGCTCTCGACCTTCGGCTTCGGCGCGCGCGCCCTCATCAGCGCCGTCGGCGGCGGCGACCCGCGCAGCCTGCGCTTCTTCGGGGTGCGCTTCACCAGCCCCGTGAAGCCGGGCGATGCGCTGCAGACGGAGGCGTGGGAGGTCGGCGCGGGGCCGAAAGGGACGGTCGAGGTGGCGTTTGTGACGCGCAATTTGACGAGCGGGAAGGTGGTGCTGGGCGGTGGCGTCGCGTTTGTGCTCAAGAAGGCGGGGGTAAAGGCGAAGTTGTAGTTGGCCTAGGCGCAAAGGAAAATTAAGAGCGAGTCTGTGTGGAGGGAATTACACATAAGGATTTTATTACTGCACTATGTACATATTTATTGGAATTACATCCGAGCGTATCCTAAAGACAACGCAATCGTGCAAGCTGAGTAATTGAAAGCCAGAGCGACCGTCAAAGCCTCTTACGCAGTATCCTCCCCCGGTCGAGCAGCTCGTCCGCCTCGAAATAACACCCCTTCAGCCACCGATTCGGCTCCCCATCCTTCCCTCCCCCTGCCACCTTCTCCTCTCCCTCGATCTCGCTAAACGCCGTCCTTGCATGCAACACGCGCCGATTATCGAATATCACCGCGTCGCCCTCCTTTAGTTGGTACTCGTACACGCTGCCGCGCGCGGGGTCGTCGAGGAAGGAGGCGAAGCGCCGCAAGCCGTCGTAGAAGAGGGGCGGGGTGGAGAGGAGGAGGGGCGCTTGGAAGGGCGGGGAGTAGTTGATTTGGGTTATCTTTCCTTCCATGCCGTCGTTCGAAGGAGAGAGCTCGATGGTAGGGTGCGTGTGGTGGAGGTGGTGCCCGTCGTTGATGTAGTGGAAGGGGACCTCCATGGTGGCGAGGGCGGCGAACTCGGCGGGGTGGTCGCGGCGGAGTCTCTCCGCCGCGCGGAACGCGTCGGCGAAGAGCGAGGCGCCGCCGCGCACGCGGTTGCGCAGGCAGTGCAGGATTTGGTACTTGGGCGGGTGCTTAAAGTACCTGCATCCGTTATATGTTAGCTGTTCTTCCGGCAAAAGGAAAATTGCAAGCACTTACAAGAGGTCCATGTGGAACCCAAGATCGAGATTGGTATACGCGATGTTGCGGCTCTCGCGCACGTTGACGACGTCCCACACCTGCCCGTAGAACGTCTCCCGGATGTGGCTGAACCTGGCCGCGAGCGCACGCAGTTCGCACGTCGCGTCCGCCGTGTCCTCGTGCGGGACGCCCGTCTGTCCAAAGAATCCATAACACCGAGGAATCAACGGGGACGGGGACGCACGACGAAGAGCAGGCCGTGCGCGCAGAGCTGGTCGATGGCGACGCGGAGACTAATGTCGTGGTTCAGCGAGGCGTAGGGCACGAACAGATTTGGGTTCGCGCTGATTTCGGCGCGGTTCCAGAGCCGCTCGGCAGGGTCACCGTGGAAGGCCGCCAGGTGCGCGGGGGACGAGTGCAGGCGTAGGAAATCGCGCGGGAAGAACGAGGCGTGGCCGTCGGCCCAGTGGATGTGCAGCCCCGCGTCGGTGAGGCGGACACTGTCGTCGCTTGCGGCGGGACGGATATCTGGTGGAATGTCAGAGGTGCGGCAGAGCTTCTGGGAGGTTGTGGGGTGGATGGTCGACGGGCACGAGTCACGGAGCCAGATAAAGGGGAAGGTCGCGCCGCCGAACGCGTCGATAACGAGTCCCTTGCCATCGTGCGTTTGTGCGACCGAGGAGTAGCGGCATAGGGTTGGTAGTCGGGTTGAAGAAGTGCTGCAGAGCCTGGATCCTCGCCATAATGAGCGCAAGACAGACATCGTGGATGCAGAAATCGATCTTATCGCGCTTTGACTGGCACGCCTTTGCCAAACATGCGATTGGATTGAGCTGGATTAGTTCGTGAAAATTAGAGACCATCAGCTTGAAGCATCCAGCCTTCAAGTTCTCGAAGCCGCGGTAGCTCCCTTCAATCTGATTCAATTTCAAATCCTCGCGCCAACAGGTATTTTTGGAACGTAGATTGCATTCAACAATGTGTACGGACATGGGGGCGTGGCTACGTGTACGGGTGGGGACTCGGGACTGGGGTGGGAGAGTAGAGAAGGGCGACAGTATGTGCCGCGCGAAGCCAGGGAGGACTGTGTGCGCAGGAACAAGTCCGCGCGCTGCCGTTCCCGCACCCGGGCTACCGCACTGCACTCGTTATTCGACACGGGCGGGCTCGACGCAGACGGCGTGCGCAGACGGTGTCCTCATCCGAATGCGCACGCGCAGACCTGCCCGCGCCGAGTGCGGTGCGATTGACTCGGCGCAGACGGCTCGACAGCGCGGCCGTGTGTGCGGCAGTGTACGCGAGGGCGGGGGGACGATGAGAGATAGGGGACGGGGAGACGAAGGATAGGGCGGGTAGGGAGACGAGGGATAGGGCGGGTATGGAGACGAGGGAGATGCGGACGAGGTGGGGCATGGATAAGATGGGTACGAGGGAAGGGGTTAGGCAGTGCGGGACTCGAGGCACGAGGCCTCAGGGCGGGGCGCACAAGCGTGATGGGCTGCGAAACGATCTGCGCGCGCCTCCCGAGTCTCCACAGATGGAGACGAATCGGCGGCACGCGGCGTCAGCTCGCCACGACTTGGTCGAGCGGTGCCGCAGACACCGCGCACGCTGGCTGCGCACGCATGGCTCCGCAGCACGCGGGTGAGCCCTGCGCGCAATAGGGGCGTTGCACACAAACCCGCAGACGCGAGTACACCGTGCGCATGCGGCGGGACTCGGGCGCGGAACGGATACGCGCAGCGTGTCCTATGAGTGGGATGGGGAGGGGCGGGGTACGAGGGAGTGGTGCTAAAGGGGCAAGGGAGGGGGAAGCGAGGGGACAGGGACGGGGACGGGGACGGGGATGCGACGGGGGTGGTGCGGAAGGGCGAGCAACGCGGCGCGGTTGCCACGCCCGCACCACACGCCACATGTGTACGTCGCAGCACATCGCACGACGCCTGCGAAAGTGAGGCGCGTGCGGCGTGGCGACAGTGTTTCGACCTCACCTGCGCACTTGCGCGAACGCTGCACATGCGACTCGGATGTGCATGAGGCTGCGGCAGCGCGCGGCGGGAAAAGCGAAGAGGGAGCGGGGGAGGAAGGGGAAGAGATGGGGACGGAAGGAAATAGACGGTGGAGGGGAAAACCAAGGGACGGGGATGAGGATGGAGCATGGCGGTGGGCTTGATTCAGCGATCACACACGATGCCGTGGAACTGGTGGGCAGAGTATTTACTGTAGAAGAACAGTGAGGGCTAGAGAGACAGCAGGGCGGGCAGATGACGCACCTTCGGCTGGGATTAACAGCGAGTACACGCTAAAGGGTCCGCGGCGTCGAGGCAAAGAGGAAGAGTTCAGTTACCTTTTGTCCATACACCACCTCTCCAAACGACCTGCAGGGACCAGGGGGCGAAGCTTGACGCTGCCGTTCTTCGGATGGGCAGGAGGGGACACGCAGTGCAAGTTGACTGGACCGTTGACATGGCGTGGGGTGTCGATCGACGAGAGCGGGGAGGGAGGCTGTTTGTTGGGTGGATGCGTCGGCCATTGGCACGATGGTGGTTTGTACCGTGGAAGGGTCTAACGGCCAGGATGAACTGAAGGAGCCCTGATAAAGTGGAAGATGTCTTGGGTGAATCCACGGTGTACGGCAACTTGACGGCAACATTCCCCACGGTATTAACAGAGGAAAGCCATCATTTGGAAGCCGTTCAAACCTGCAACTGTCGGAAGTGTCTTTACCTTCCATCGTTGGTCAGTGCTGTCCGCGCAAAAGATTTTTTGTTTGCTGAAACAGCCAATGAACAGCTCTAATGTTCGAAGATGGAAATCACGGCGTGGACGGATGTAATTGGATTTCGAACAGGCTGAAGTGACATCGCCGGCAACAGCAAAGCTCCGCTTGACTGATCAAAGCTGTTCAGGCGATCCTTACTTAATTCATTAGAGCTAATATTGGCAACACCTCGTGTCTTCCTCGCTGTCTCTTCTTCCCCTCACCACCAGATCTCCTGCCGCGCTCCTCTACACTCGTCTATCAATGTCCCCGCTTCTGCGTTCACGAGCTCCATCTCCAGCACCCCCACAAACAGAATCCAAACTTAAGCAGGCCTTGAGCAGCCTCAAACAGGCACAAAGCCTGTTGAAGCCAGCACTCCGTCTAGGCAAAGCAGCTGTGACCGGCATTGGCATTCCAGGTGTTGAGGGTGTTGTCAATGGAGTTATAGAACTTGGAGAGATGGTTTCGGTGAGGGCATCTCAAAGATAATTGCATTCTGAAATTAAAAGTGGATAAACAGACGATGCGAGGAAAACAAAGAGGATCTAGTCAAGCTCAAGAAGCATCTGGATACACTGGATGCCGTGGATTGTTCAAACATGGGGGGTGATTTGAAGCAGAGAGTGGAAACTTTGAAAAAGTGCGTGGTTACAACACAATTTTTGTGTATGCCTTGTTGATTCTTGGCCATCGTACACAGAGAACTTCATCTGATCACTACTGATCGCAATCAGCTAGCGAAAAGAGAAAAGTTTATGCGTTTCTTTGATAGCAAAGGAGACAAGGAAGCGATCCAAAACATGCAGAACTCAATAGTATCCTGCATCCAGGACTTCACTGTGAGCACTGTGTCAGTTGCCTCTTGAATCTACGGAATCTAATTGTTTGTAGTTATATGGCACTGTCTCCATTGAGAAGTTGGTTGGAGACATGCTAGCACAAGGTGAATATTTTCAGGTCATATGCTTGATGGACATTGACTTTTGGAATCAGTCCAGGAGATCCACAAAAATGTTGGTACTATGATACCACAAGGTGAATATTTCTGGGTCTATGCTGGATGGGCATTAACTTTCAGAATTAGTCCAAGAGATCCAGAAGAATGTTGACAGCATGGCACCACAACGTATGCACATTCAATAGCTCCAGCAAAGAATGCACACTTATCCAGGAGCAGTTGACCAGGTGCAACAAAAGGCAATTCTTGCAGACCTCAAATATATTTCAGCACAGTACAATGCAGCAAATACCCCAGATACATGCATGAAAGGCACACGAGTTGAAATCCTCAAGGATGTTGTAACACGCTTGACCAGCTTCTCAGATCAGATAGTCATGCTCAGTGGCTCTGCAGGCTCAGGAAAATCAACCATTGCAAAGACTGTGGCCCAAATTCTGGCTGAGGATAATCATATTTTAGCAGCATCATTCTTCTTCTCTCGTTACTATACAGAGCGCAGAGAACTGGACTTTCTTCCCACCACTCTTGCTCTCCAACTGGCAGATTATAGCAGTGACTTTAGAAGCCGTCTTGTGAACCTCTTGCACAAGGACCGTACTAGGATTCTTTTTGCAGATCCAAAGCAGCAGTTTCAAAAGCTGGTTGTAGAAATTCTTGCACAAATGCCATCTTCCCAAACACCATGGATCATTTGTCTAGATGCTCTAGATGAATGTGGAAGTGACCATGGCCGCAAATTTCTCACATGGCTCTCAGAAAGCATTGATCAGATACCACCTTATATTCGGTTCTTCCTTACTGGGCGGCCTCAGGTTCCATCGTTTATCAAACTTGATTGGCTGTCTTCATTAATGCACCCAATCATCCTTGACAATCGTGAACCTAATGTGGTGGATGACATCCGACTCTATGTCAGGACATCATTGGACAGTCTTGGCTCAAAGACACACAACAAGTGGAAACCCAAAGCTCAGGATGTGGACTTGATTACCACACGTGCAGATGGGCTCTTTATTTTTTGCTGCCACCGTGGTTCGCTATGTTGATGGGAGAAAACACAAGGCACACCCCCAAGTCTGTCTTGACAATCTTCTTCACCAGGGAGAGCGACTTCGGGACCTAGATGATTTATATCTCCATATTGTTGATGCCGCCATCTGCCAACCACAGGATGGAGACAAGCTGGATCAAAGGTTCTATGACAATGCCAAAAGAATTCTGAGCACAATTCTGAACCTCTTTGAACCTCTGAATGCACACTGTCTAGGAGAATTGCTCCAGGTACCAGAGGAAGATGTCAGAAGGGTGTTGGATCCTCTGAGTGCAATTATCCGAGTTCCAGAAAACAATGATGACACTATCCAGGTCATACATCTTTCTTTTCAAGAGTATATGGCATCCAAAATTCAAGACAAGAGATCAGATCTCCTCTGTGGCACTGAGGAACAGCAATATGCCACCATGTTAGATATGATGGAAGTCATGAAGAACGGACTGGGAATTCAACATCTGCAAGCTGCCTACATCACATTTACGCAATGCTGACATGCCTGATCTCACGGACAAAGTAAAGGCCTATATTCCAAACCATCTGCGATATGCATGTCTATTTTGGGGAAATCATCTGAAAGGAACAACCTTCAATTATAAAGTTTCAAACGGTGTGAAGAATTTCCTGGTGGAAAAGCTACTCTTTTGGCTTGAGGTTTTGAGCCTGCTGAAGATGGTAAGAAATGCTCCCAGAGCTTTGTCAGATTTTGTTTTGTGGACAAAGGTTTGGGATATCCATTCTGGTGAATTTGCGATGAGACTAAAAGGACATTAGGACCAGTCAATACTGCCATTCACTCAAGATGCCCAGAGATTCATAGCATTTTTTGGTCCTGCCATTACGCAGAGTGCTCCGCATATTTACATCTCCGCTTTGGCATTGGCACCTGTAGAGTCATATGTTCGAAAGATGTTTCAGCCACAGTTTTCCAATTTGTTATCAATCACAAGAGGACAAATGGAGAAGTGGCCAGCTACAACAGGTGTTCTGGAGGGCCACACCAGCTGGGTACAGTCAGTTGCATTCACACCAGATGGCAAGCACATTGTCTCTGGCTCTAATGATCACACTGTCCGCATATGGGATGTAGCAACAGGGGAGGCAGTTGGTGCCCCATTGGAAGGTCACACCAGCTCAGTCAATTCAGTTGCATTCTCACCAGATGGCAAGCACATTGTCTCTGGCTCTGCAGATCACACTGTACGCATATGGGACGTTGCAACAGGGGAGGCAATTGGTGGCCCAGTGGAAGGCCCACACCGACTCAGTACAATCAGTTGCATTCTCACCAGATGGAAAGCACATTGTCTCTGGCTCTTATGATGGCACTGTGCGCATATGGGATGTTGCAACAGGGGAAGCAGTTGGTGCCCCATTAGAAGGCCGCACCTGCTGGGTCAATTCAGTTGCATTCTCACCCGAAGGCAAGCACATTGTCTCTGGCTCTGGAGATTACACTGTGCGCATATGGGATGTAGCAACAAGGGAGCCAGTTGGTGCCCCATTGGAAGGGCACACTGACTGGGTACAATCAGTGGCATTCTCACCCGATGGCAAGCACATTGTCTCTGGCTCTGGCTCTGAGGATCCCACTGTGCGCATATGGGATGTAGCAACAAGGGAGCCAGTTGGTGCCCCATTGGAAGGTCACACCGGCTTGGTACAATCAGTGGCATTCTCACCCGATGGCAAGCACATTGTCTCTGGCTCTGACGATTGCACTGTGCGCATATGGGATGTAGCAACAGGGGAGCCAGTTGGTGCCCCATTGGAAGGCCACACCGACTTGGTACAATCAGTTGCATTCTCACCCGATGGCAAGCACATTGTCTCTGGCTCTTTTGATGCCACTGTGTGCATATGGGATGTAGCAACAGGGGAGCCAGTTGGTGCCCCATTGGAAGGTCACACCAGCTGGGTATCATCAGTGGCATTCTCACCAGATGGCAAGCACATTGTCTCTGGCTCTTTTGATGCCACTGTGTGCATATGGGATGTAGCAACAGGGGAGCCAGTTGGTGCCCCATTGGAAGGCCACACCAGCTTCGTCTATTCAGTTGCCTTCTCACCCGATGGCAAGCACATTGTCTCTGGCTCTGGCTCTGAGGATCACACTGTGCGCATATGGGATGTAGCAACAAGGGAGCCAGTTGGTGCCCCATTGGAAGGCCATACCAATGAGGTCAGATCAGTTGCATTCTCACCCGATGGAAAGCACATTGTCTCTGGCTCTGGAGATCACACTGTGCGCATATGGGATGTAGCAACAGGGGAGCCAGTTGGTGCCCCATTGGAAGGCCATACCAATGAGGTCAGATCAGTTGCATTCTCACCAGATGGCAAGCACATTGGTCTCTGGCTCTTATGATGGCACTGTGCGCATATGGGATGTTGCAACAGGGGAAGCAGTTGGTGCCTCATTAGAAGGCCACACCAGCTTCGTCTATTCAGTTGCCTTCTCACCCGATGGCAAAGCACATTGTCTCTGGCTCTGGAGATGCCACTGTGTGCATATGGGATGTAGCAACAGGGGAGCCAGTTGGTGCCCCATTGGAAGGCCACACCAGCTTCGTCTATTCAGTTGCCTTCTCACCCGATGGCAAGCACATTGTCTCTGGCTCTGGAGATCACACTGTGCGCATATGGGATGTAGCAACAGGGGAGCCAGTTGGTGCCCCATTGGAAGGCCATACCAATGAGGTCAGATCAGTTGCATTCTCACCCGATGGAAAGCACATTGTCTCTGGCTCTGGAGATCACACTGTGTGCATATGGGATGTAGCACCAGGGGAGGCAGTTGGTGCCCCATTGGAAGGCCACACTGACTGGGTACAATCAGTGACATTCTCACCAGATGGCAAGCACATTGTCTCTGGCTCTGGAGATCACACTGTGCGCAGATGGGATGTAGCAACAGGGGAGGCAGTTGGTGTCCCATCGGAAGGCCACACCAGCTCGGTCTTCTCAGTTGCATCCCCACTAGATGGCGAGCAAATTGCCTCTGGCTCTCTTGATTCTGCTCTGCACATACTGGATGCTGAGGCTACAAAGTCCTCCAGCAATTTAGCCCATCCGGCCAGCGTTGATATCAAACATTCCAATGATCACCATTCTATCTGGGTAAGCTCACCTGAATATCAGTTTGTATCTTTCCTCTGCTTATCCCTCATCCTAGAACGTCCTAGCCAATGCACATTTCAAGCTTCGTGAAGGGTGGTTCTCCACTCCATCAATGCTGCTCTTCTGGCTTCCGAGTGGATATAGAACAGGTTTTTGGTACCCAGATCATACAATGGTGATTCATAGGCAATCAACAAGGCCCTCTTATGCTAATTTTGTTCATGGTCCTGACTGGACACAATGCCACTCTCATTAAATGTCATATAACCTTCCATGAAACATACATTGATTTCTGTACACACTTTTTCAATTCATTCTTTGTTTAGCCTTCAGTGATGATGGTGTAGATTGACAGGAAGTTCCTCTTGCAAAGCATAAATCACTTACAGCCAACGACAGTACCGAAGGCGCGGATCAAAAATTTCCAATTTTAGAGATTTTTGATCACTTCGGAAGAATCCCCCATTACTCGCTCAGTTCTACACCGTTCGACTTGTAAGTATGCTAGAAATGTCAGGCTAATTCACGCGCAATTAACCATAGAGTTCGATTTGGCAAAATGTTTTATTTTGGGTAAGCTCGCAAATTGGGTCGAGCGCACAGTAAATTCACCGTAGTAATGACATTACACATCCAATCGGGCCCAGTTTCGGATAGGGCCATTCAAGATATGTCGCAATGGACTTCATAGAGGCCGAACAGCAGATATACCCCTCAATAATTTTAAAATCAGACCACGGGGATCTAACGGCGAGCATGTCAAAAATTGTGCATTGACTAGAGAACTTGATCTCAGCAGTCATGACTGCTCATTAGAGAACCTTAGGTAGGCATTCAACTTGAATACACACCCAAAAGAGTGCAATACACGTCCCGAATCACTAATTAGACGCGTCGCGTCGCGTACCATCATCACGCGGTCACCAAAGTCACAATCCGAACTCCGAGTCCGCACTCCCTCCACATCACTTGGACACGCGTCGTGCCTTATCCTCCCATCCACAGAGCACATAGCTTTCCCCTGCACCTCAACTAGCCTACCAAAAGTAGAAAGGAAAAGCTAGCGGTGTGTTGTAGCACCTGCGGGGTTGACTCTCTTTCGCTCCCTCACGCTTGTCTAGATTATGTTTCCCGTGGCTCCCATACCCATCCTGGATAAAGCGGAGTCGATGGATGGCCCTCCTTGTTCGTTTTTGACCACTCCACAAGTACTCAAAAAGAAGCAGGTGGGGTTCTCTACTTCCTGGTTCTATGAACCGTACTGAAGTCGTTCCTCTCCCGCTGGTGCTGTCCTAGAGCAAAACCGATCACGACGCGATGTGACGCGTCTAATTAGTGATTTGGGATGTGTATTGCACTCTTTTGGGTGTGTATTCAAGTTGAATGCCTACCTAAGGTTCTCTAATGAGCAGTCATGACTGCTGGGATCAAGTTCTCTAGTCAATGCACAATTTTTGACATTCTCGCCGTTAGATCCCCGTGGTCTGATTTTAAAATTATTGAGGGGTATATCTGCTGTTCGGCCTCTATGAAGTCCATTGCGACACATCTTGAATGGCCCTATCCAAAACTGGGCCCGATTGGATGTGTAATGTCATTACTACGGTGAATTTACTGTGCGCTCGACCCAATTTGCGAGCTTACCCAAAATAAAACATTTTGCCAAATCGAACTCTATGGTTAATTGCGCGTGAATTAGCCTGACATTTCTAGCATACTTACAAGTCGAACGGTGTAGAACTGAGTGAGTAATGGGGGATTCTTCCAAAGTGATCAAAAATCTCTAAAATTGGAAATTTTTGATCCGCGCCTTTGGTACTGTCGTTGGCTGTAAGAACTACAACTTGGCTCTCGAACTACCAGTCCTCATCCTTGGAAGTACATTCATGTAATCTTGGACAGGCATCACGACTCGTTGGCATAATAGGCCTTGAAAGGGTGTAAGGTGATAGATAGGGTTGGTAGTTGTCAGTTGGTTAGGCTTAAGGTTTATTACAGCGAGGCATTCTGCTCGTCGTCTTTAGCATATATAGCATTTTGGTCTGTTTCCTGAGCACATGTTTCAATGCCCCCAGTAATCTGCACACAAAGCCCTGCAAGTGAGGGTTGAGCTTGCCTGCCAGTGGCCAAAATGTTTTCAAAAAGCCGAACAAAAAAATTGAAAATGTGATGCGGACTGTTGTTATTTATTATTTTCCCACGGTTCGGCTTCACCCAGCTGCGGACTTTCCCCGATGTTCTCCCCGATTCTATTTACTCAGCTCTTACTCAGCTACTCTTGTTCTCTTTGCTTGTAGTATATTCTAGATACTATTCTGTACAGTATATAAGCTGGCCTTCAAGCCTCACAATTAATTAACAAGTTTTATAATTCACTCTCTCTCAAGATCCTCTTCTCAACAGGTTATGGGCCCCGGCCGTAACTGATCTTCTCCCGTAACCTTCCCACACGGCATCATCGCCAAGCCTAACTAGCTCAAACAAGTTGTTTTTGCGAAGCACGCTCGACGCCTCTCGCAGCTTGGCCCTACCCGCCCAAACAGGTTTTCTCCGATAAACACTTCGGATCACACCTTTGTCAGTTTGCGAAGCACACTTCAAGCCTCTCGCATTCCCACACGCGAAGCCCACTTCACGCCTCTCACATTCCCACGCACGCGACACACACTCAACGCCTCTCGCGTTCTGCACACAAACACACCGGCAGCTTTACCACACAATATTCTCCATGTCATTATCCATCACCCCGTATGCGATGTCCGCGTACCAGATCCAGCATCTCCTTGGTGAGGAGAACTATTCCACCTGGGCTGTCAAAATGACAGACATCCTGACCGATCAAGGTCTCATCGACTATGTCACCGGCATCATCCCGCGGCCCCAGCATACACTCGGGGCAGATGGTTCCGTCGTTGACCCACAGGGCACACAGGCCAAAGCTATCACTGAATGGCTTCGGAAAGATCGCCAAGCCCTTACCCAAATTCGACTTCGTGTCTCAGACGATCCACTCGTCTACATCACAGACGCTACCACATCTTCGGCAGCGTGGAAGACACTTGCTGACACCTATCAGCCTAAAGGTGTTATCACGGTTGTACTGCTCCGACGTCAACTCTCCCACCTCCAGTGCCAGGACGGAGACAGTGTTGAGAGCACATCCGCACACTCACGAACCTGCGTTCCAAACTCGCGGTGCAGGGGGCCAAACTTTCGGAGGAGGAATATTCCATCACCCTTCTCACGTCACTGCCAGACTCCTGGGACACCTTTATCTCGGGCGTTGACACGGCATCATTGACAGAATCCACCAAACTTGTCGCTCGTATTCTCGAGCAGGATCGCCGTCGTAAAGCCAAATCTTCCTCTGACGAAGTCGCACTTCCGGCTTCCCATCACACCCACACCCGTTCAAAGTTCAATTCTGATTTTACCTGCTATGGCTGCGGCAGAATCGGACACATCATCAAAGATTGCCGTGACACCAAAGCGGGCAAGACTTTTTCCACCGCTGAGAAAGAGTATAACGGTCGCACTTCTCGGCACCATCATGCCGACACACAGGCTCATCTTGCCGAATCAGCAGCATCCAGCCCAACCACTGACTATGCCTTTATTGCCAAGGCTAGCCCCCCATCTATTCCGCCGGGCTCTTGGATTGCCGACTCCACAGTTACCCATCACACTGTTCATTCGGGCAATTTCTTCGATTCTGACCCCTCCATCATCGGCACCCACAGTCACAGCACTATCGCTATCACCTCCCACGTCGGGAACTCCACACACAGATTGACTCTCCCGGATGTTCGACATGTCCCCGACTCTCCGTACAACCATCTGTCCATCGGCCAAATGACTGCGGCCGGACTACAGGTTCACTTTCACGGGAATTTAATTCAGGTTTACACGTCTACGCCTCAGCGGCGCGAGATCATCTGCGGAACGAAAATTGGCAATATCTACTTGCTGAATATCACTGCACGCACATCTCCCACGCCTGTTTCGTCTCAATCACTCTCACACACTATCTCCACAAACGACCCCACAGGTATAACCACCTATCTGTCTCCGCCTCAGCTCAAGGGGGAGAGAATCCATACACTCAACAACATCATTGAGCTTGAGGCTACGCCATCAGGCATACTGCCATCCCACACAATGCCTATGTCACGCCCACGGCACTCTAGAATGCCAACCATCTCTGATTCGGGCACAGTTACCGAGACAAAACTCCGCCCCAGCTGGTTTGAGTGCGAAACTGCCACCAACCTCCCAGCTTCCAAGGCCATATCATCAGGTCTTCTGTCTATTTCTTCGAAACAAGCACCGTCATCCCATCACTGGATTTTTCGCACCAAACGGAACCAACGCGGCATTATCACTCATCATGCCCGCATTGTTCAACAGCCATTCTCGCAGCACGCGAGCATGTCCGACACCCAACCATCTCCATCTGATGATTACCTCCATCGCATCCGACATCCACCACACTTTGCCCCAACATCTCGCTCACCGTCTCCGCATTCGACACAACAACATTTCACTTTTTAAACCATCATCTTGCTCGGGAGAAATCCAGCTCCTTACAGAGCATCAGTTTCCATCTTATATTCATTTACACCCCCTTCATTGACACCACTCGGTCCAATCACGAGTCTTCCGACTTATGCCTCAATACGACTCGTGCTTGAGGGGGAGTGTTGTTATTTATTATTTTCCCACGGTTCGGCTTCACCCAGCTGCCAACTTTCCCCGATGTTCTCCCCGATTCTATTTACTCAGCTCTTACTCAGCTACTCTTGTTCTCTTTGCTTGTAGTATATTCTAGATACTATTCTGTACAGTATATAAGCTGGCCTTCAAGCCTCACAATTAATTAACAAGTTTTATACTTCACTCTCTCTCAAGATCCTCTTCTCAACACGGACAACACTGGAGTGAAGTACAAGTATGCACTAAATATCCGGTCACGGGATGTCAATGCATAGATTTAAAGGTTGTCAGTGCCGCTGCACAGCCCCTCTGCAAGGTGTGCAGAGCATTGCATGTCAGAAAAGGTTGTGTCTGCTGGCGACCAAAATATGTTGAAAAAGCTGAAGGAAAACATGAAAAATGTGATCAGGCTAGCATTACAGTGAAGCATGAATATGTACTAAATGCCTGCTGGCGGGATAGTACAAGCAGTTCACGGCCTGCAGAGCGCGCAATCTTCCACTTGGTAAATGTTCAGTTCTCATTTTAATATTTGGGTAATGGTATTTAGGTACAGACATGCCAGGTATATACATTTATGGGAGTAATTCTTCCTACATAACATTAGTAGTGCTCGTTGATAAGCCTACAAATTGGCTACACGTGAAAAGACACAATCTTTCATTTTTAGCAGTGAACTATTCCAGAGGTAAAGGTCATTCAAAGCAGTTTGTGACCTCACACAAGTCCGACTAAATGGTCCAGATGGCTAGGCAGACCCAAGGTTCCCCAGGGGTAGAGGTAGAGGTACCACAGGGCCAACCTCTACCTCTACCTCCCTCTACCTTACCTCTGACCTTCAGAGGTATTTATGAGAGGTATTGCCATCTGACAGTGTCATAGACCTTTGAGGCATCTATTAATGCATTGAATAGTCATTTCTAGGTGTTTCCTGGACCAGAGAAGGGGTATTGACCCTAAAAACATGATTTAGAATTGGGAGGTACAACTTCACCTTGACCTCTACCTCTACCCCTGGAGAACCTTAGGCCGCAGACCATATTATGTGCAACTTGTCCTCTGGGCAGGAAGTACCACTGATATTTGGATCACTGAATATCAAGTGCACAAATTAGACGGATATGTAATAAGATTCGGAAGGGCCAAAGTGCCAGCCAGACCACCCATTACGAGGGGAAGATAAACCAACTATACGAGGATGGGTAGTAATCAGATGCACACACCTGGGCTATTTGGACATACTGAGTTAAGGACGGGACACGTTCAAACCATGTGACAACAAGAATGGTTTCCAACAGACAATCAGATAATTTACCTTGGTATGGATAGCCATCTGATTCGGGTAGCCAACTGAGACAAGCTATTTTGGGCAAGGATGAGAGCCCAATGGGATAGCCAACCGGGAAATATGGGGCTTCCGTTGATCTGGCAATCACAAGTGATGCCGAGTGATCTGAGAAGAGTTGAATCAAGTCCAGAACAAGATCTGGCAACTATGCACCAAATGTTCACAAGCTATCCTATACATTAAAACACGAAGAGCACAGCTTTTTTGATAAGTCAACTGATAAATCACGAGACGCTGTCGAGATGTTGGTGCCGACTGTCAAGATGTTGCCGCCGAGTCCCACGAGATGCCCCAGCATTAGCAAGGGCCAAAAGCCGGCAAGCTCAGGATCCACTATGTCTTTGCGAGCACAGATTGTGCGGTAAAACATACCCGCCAAAAGCAGGTCCCCTCAACTTGTTACACCAAATAGTTGAACCATACAAAGTCAGGTGAACACTCCAGGAGGGCTGGAGGTACAGGATGAAGAAAAACAGGAAAGGATGGATAAACACACACCCAAATCACCATGAAATCACACAAACAACCCGCATGGACCGCGGAAGCCAGCTGACTAGCCAGTCGGAAGAAGAACTGAGATAGCTGTAACTATATGAACTGGATAGCTACCCGAATGAATAGTCACATATTTTCTGAACCATGTATAAAAGATCATAGAGTAGAGTAGCTCAGCAGTAGATTCCCCGGGCATTGGCATACACCATTGGTTCTGGATAGTTGTGCTCTTGGACTACTAGTTGCTACATGCACTTGTATTTCAGACTTGAACATTGATTGATTAGATTGGATTGAACTTGATTTGAACCTTGACCAAACCTAAGCTACTTAACTTGACTTGACCTGACTTGACTTGACCGATTGGACCTGACTCGACCGATTGGACCTGACTTGACCTGACTAGACTTGACAATTGACTTGACCTGACTTGACTCGACCAATTGGACCTGACTTGACCTGACTAGACTTGACAATTGACTTGACCTGGACTTGAGATACTTGATCGACCCAGCCCGCAACCAGATCGAAAGTCTGTTGTAAGCAACTCGTTGAAACGGGCAAGATGCGCTAACAGTGAACTTGGGCTAACTAAGCTCTGAATGCGGGCTAGCTGAACACTAACACACCACACACAAAACCTAACACAACACCAAATCCCCTGCTTATACTTCACTAAGACTAAGCATGTCTTCCTCAGTGAGTTCGGGTCCGAGCCGTAGTATGCAACTACTGGTTTGGATTCCTAGCACAATGAGAATTGATTTATGGCCACAACTATACCAACTAAACAAACACCACACTTCTCGGCTAGCTTAGGTTACTAACCCTTGACTTTCCGAAACGAGACTTCCCAAGGTTGGGATGTACAGGTTTGGGGTGATAAGGATGGTTACTAGGAGGACACACAAAAGTACAGTCGTCCTAGGCGATGTAAATAAAGTGTCTATCTGAAAACTCCTGGTAAAGGGCTATGCTGCTTCTGCTGCACTTCCTCTATGGCTTGGCTAGCTAAATGCTGCTAACGGCCAACTTAGACTCCCTGAATCTAAGCTCTTTTCTGTACACTTGGGTTTATTACTGGGTGTGAGCCGTTTTACGGGAGGTGTTTCCGGTCACTCAATGTGTAGCTCTCGCTGAAGTCCACCACAAAGCTAGCTAAAACTCTCAAACTTATACTCTCATGCTTTCGGTCCTGATTTATACGTGGAGAGTGGCGCCGCTCACAACCTCCCAATGCGAAGCTTTGCTTATTGGTTCACACAGTTACTTCCAGATCCAACAACAACACTTTGATTTCTATAGACTGGTTTACAACAGAGAAGGTACTTTATCTCCGCTTCGACTGGCCTGAGCACATCCTTATCGACTGAGCGATGAGCGGGGCATGAACTGGTCTCTAGCGGTATTCTATGGGGCTTTATATACTGTTCAGAGAGAAAATGATGAGGTAAAGAGAAATGAGTAAAACAGGCCGATGTTCTGGTCATGTGACCGTCTCTGGAAGACGAGCCGGGTCCATTCGTGGTCTAGGCTTGCCTAGCTGGCCAACTATCTGACCATCTCGACAGAAAACCAGTTATAATTGCCTTTCTCGGTGTGCTAGTCTGCACCCGAGCAACTCTCCATGTGCACAACTACTCCGGAACCACTATTCCCAGTGCAGATTGCTCATAATCACACCACTCCACTCCGCTATCTTACAGTGATAAGCCATGAATTGAAACATGCCGAAATAAAGTGTTTTTCGGTATTTTAACCACATGCATGATCCAACTAAGGACTAACATGTATCCCGCACGGTTAGTCAAAAAACATACCGAGGCTATAAGCCGCAACCCATTTGCGGCTCACTTATCAGAGAACTGCACATACTGAATAAGGGACTGACGGCGGGTACTGCTTGGGCAAGGCTGGATAATGGTTCAGAAGCCACCTTGGGGCCTACTTTACTAAGGGATAAGTTTATATGCACTCTGTTATTATTGGTCCAAGGGGAACTCACCATAGACGGACCTTTTGGATTATTGGCCATTGTTTATAACCAAGACGCGATACATTCCGTCACATGACCAGACCAGGTCTTAGACGAGGTACTCGTTACCAGCTAAGGCAGCTAAACGGCCAAAGGTCTTCGCAATACACCGATCAAAATGTCACTTATAAATAGGCACGATATTGATGATGCGAGTCTAACTTACAAACTAACTTACCAAATTGGGAGTTCAAGGTGTCCACAGGAAGCCTGAGCTCTGAGCATTTCAAGATAAGGTTTTAACCGTTGCAGTGTTGACATTGACGGGGTCTGACGGGGTCTGACGGTTCGTCAAGACGTTGACTGCATGTTTGACGGTTCGTCAAGTCAAATTTCCATTTTGGAATTCACTCGGAAAACCCCGCAAAAATTCAGGAAAATCACAATTATGTTGTACTACTTCTAGGCATCATCCTCCTCCATCAACAGATCATATAGTTCAAGTTCCTCGTGTAAATCCTTCAACCCTCCCTGCCAATAAAATCCGAGTCCATTTGCCAAAGTACCGGATTCGTCGTCTGGATATTGAAATAGCGCCTTGAGATTATAGAGTGTCGCCGAATGAACACGTCCGGGCTCATCATCGTCCTCCTCTTCCTCTTCCTCGTTGTCTTCACCCCCCAGCAAACCATCTGTTTCGGCATCACGAACGAGTTGAGTCGAGAGGCCAGCGAATGAATCAGTGGCCTCGTAGTCCATGTTGGCACTCTGCGACGGTGTAAATTGCTCAGCAAAGCGAACGAATCGACGCTTTATACGATCTGTTTTCATCCCCAGCTCCTCGTGCTTCCGCTTGAGGCTACTGTCGACCGTGCTCATCTTTCGCACTTTCTGGATCGAGAGCTGTGTGCGAAGTTTGCTGAGGATGATTCCGAACTTGCTGAAACCGCGTTCGGAGCCTGCGGAGTTTGCGACGACACTGAGTAACCAGATTGCAAGCCTGGTCAGACCGTTGCGACCATTCTTGGCTCCGGTGTCCAGGCGTTCCCACACCCGGACCACGTTAACGTGCTGATTCTGAATCGGACATCAGTCAAGTCGAACGTGCGAAAACGGTGGGGAAACTCCAGACCTCGCGCTCATACATTTCCTTCATCATCGCTAGGCCCATATAATTTGCGGAAAACTCCTTACTGTCCTTGCTGTAGTCGAAAAACGCCGCGTGGAAGTCCAGGTCTGGTTCGATGTCGAAAAACCGAGTAAAGAGCTCTTTGGCAATATTGTAAAGTGCGATCGGCTTTACTGCAGGGTTGGTTTTAGAAAAGGCAGTTGCACGAATGTATGGGTTTAGAAAAAGTGCCAGAATGAAGGCTGGACGCTCCATCGCGCGCCAGCGCTTCTCCAGACTGTTCTGAACACAGTTTCGCACCCGAGGCGCCATCGTGGAGGTGCCGTAAATGCGGTAAAGGTTGCCAAGCATCAGCAAAACTTGATCAATCCCGGCGTCCGGTCGCTGCATGCATTTTGCAGCAATTGCTAATGGTTCGAGAATTATTTTGACCCTAGTGCAATTCAGTAGAAGGTAAAATAAATAAACAATAGACACACTCCGCCAGGTTCTTCCAAAATTGAGGGTTTTCGATGGGCTGTAGAACTGCCCTTGCCCTTTCCGTGGCATCGCGCTTGGCGCCAGCACATGCAATAAGGGTCTCGGGGTCTTGGTGATAAAGGCCCCGTACCGACGTGGAAAGAGTGAGGATGCGTCGGACCGCCAGGAAGTGATAAATCCAGCGGGAAATGACAGGGAAGATGAGAGTCAGAATTCGGTGAGTTATTTTGAACCTTTCAGTAAGTTTTTGGTGATCTTTCAGCAAGCCAAGGGCGCGGCTATGGTTAATAAACCATTTCGCCAAATCTGTACCCTCGTCTATCGCCTCCATACATGGGATCTTGAGGCGCAGCACTTCAACGACGATAAGATTAACCTGAAATGGTCACGGAGCCGATGAGACCGGAACTACATAGTTTATATTCAGAACGTTACCTGATGCCCCCAGCACGGGGGGACCAACAGTCTAGGTATTTTGACTTGAAGTCTCTTTGCGCATAGCCTTTGCGTCTCCGCCATCGTCCGTACAGTAACCAATGAAGCTGATTCCGAACTCCGTCTCGCAGTACTCGATATCCGCCAATACGATTTCTAACAAATTATCGGCCGACTTCTTCTCCGGTGAGACATCATGTGCTGCTACCATGTGAATCTGATGAACAGCGGTGTCAATGTCCGCACAGTAAAGATAAGTATGGGAACTGACCCTCGGCCTCCACAGTCACCGACGATGTTATAATGGACGCCTTTGCACCACTCTTCCATCCATCACATTGTCCCATTCCAAGCTTCCCCGAAACTTTGGCCTTCATCTCGTTCTCGACTTGACCGACCAAGGTGTCTAATACCCGGCCGGAAAGGACACGTCGATCAGGAATTTTGGCGCCGGGTAAGTATTTCGTGAAGAATAAATGCAATTCGGGGTTGTTTGCCGAATTCCAGGCGACGTTACATGCAATGAAAAGTTTGCACAGATCCTCGGCAAATTCCTGTTGTTTTGATGGGTCCCACATCATCTGCGACGACGACCCGGGGATGGGATCAGTGAAAGTGGCTCGGGGGATATTTAGTGTCATGGCATCCACCGGCGCCGACTGGAGATTGACATTCAAAGGTGGTCCGTGTTGAAGGACAGCGTGGCGTGCGAGTGTCTGCGTGCGAGATAGTCGGACATTGCGGCCAACGCGATTCTCCTTCTTTGACCCGGCCAACGCTGTGGCCTTCGCTGCGGGATCGGCGTGTTCGCAGCCCGAGAGGTGCGAGAGCATGGTCTCCGCTTTGCCAGAGATGGCCTTAACATCGAGTTCCACTGCTTTCCGGGTTAGCCGTCGATACCTAAGACGATGTGTCAGCCTGACAAACCTTGGTCTGCGAGTTCTTCGGCGTCTCTGGGGTACTCTCGAACTCCCGCCTGAACATCTTTCTCGTCCTGTTCCTTAAGCTCTTCTGCCCGATGTGCCATGCAAGCGCGACACCGACTCTCGTAGTGGCTCTGATCATTCTTATACTTCTGTTTCCCCTTTTTAAAATGGTTCCAGCACCATTGGGTGTCAACAACAGTCGACATGGGCTCTAAGGACACGAGAGATACGGCTACGGGTACAGCGGAAGTAAGGAAACGGTTTGTGGGTCCACCGTCAAAGGCTCAGTCAAATACGGTCAAACACCGTCAGACGTGCCGTCACCGTCAATTTCGTCTGACGCGTCTGACTTTTGACCCGTCACTGCCAACACTGAACCGTTGGGGACATTTTCAGCTACTGGCCCAAGGCTCAAGAAGAAGAGCTTACCAACTGGGCGATCGAATTAGGAACCGGTCTGACAACCTGTTCCGCAACTAAATAGCTGTTAGGGGTTGGGATAATGTTTTGGCCTGCACAACTTTGAGCTGACGCTACTGTACTTAATAATTCTCGGATAGATACCCACAGTAGCATAATAGCGCACATGTAATACATTTTGAGTAGATATAAAAAGAGGGTAGAATTAGTAGGATAGGCACTGGATCCTCCCTAAAAGAGCAGGTAGCAATAAAGCACCGCATACCAGGGGAATTCTAGGGCTTGTTCAACTAAGGCTAACTCACATAACAAGTTTAGTTTGATAATAACAAGTGTCGTTTTGGCATCGGATTTCGGACTATAAGTCAACCCCATAAACCACAACCTCACCGTGTTACCAGACAAAGAGAGTTTCAGACAAAGAGAGATACCAGACATAGCGAGTTTCAGACAAAGAGAACACAGATGTGACTCAGACAAAGAGATTGGACGTTACATAGCTGTGAGGCCTTAAAATCTAAACAAACTGCGACTAAGGCGTTCAGAACTCTGTTCAACCTTTATTCGAACCAAACTTGTGCTAAAGCACGCAACTCAAACAAACAAACTTGCTCTCGAACTCTGGTCCTCGTCCTTGGAAGTACATTCATGTAATCTTGGACAAGCATCACAACTTGTCGGTGATTATAGACCTTGAAAGGGGTGTGAAGGTGTTAGATTTGGTTAGTAGTTGTTAGTTGGTGTAGTCATTCTTCGGATTAGGCTTAGCCAGTGAAGCATTCTGCTTGTCGTCTTTAGCATTATATAGCATTTTGGTCTGTTTCCTGAGCACACGTTTCAACGGACTGAACATCCTAGCGTTCATCCACTGCTCCATCTCAACAAGAATTCACTGTTTCTGCTCTTTGTCTTGTTAGGCTCTCTGGATTGTGTTGCATCCATCACCTGACCTGCTGGTGGGTATACTCCTATACCCCTATATTCGGTCCCTTCACATTGTCTCAGCTAGTGCCAGTTTGGCCACTACTGTCTCGACTTCGACAAGGTCTGTCCAGCTGCTATGGCACTAGCCGCCTTTCTACACCTGCTAGCTCGCTCGTGCTCATTCCTACTCTGCACTAGCTCCGACCAAAGCTCCGTCTGTGCAGTCGTTGGTCCTTGTTCATAGAATCCTTGATACGCTAGCTCATCGCGCTCTGGGAGCTGCAATGTGGTACAAACTGTAAGTAGAAGATGTAGGTAAATGCACTCCGAGGAGCGGTGGGTCACAAAATATCTCCGAAGAGACTGGGGAGGCAAAAATTCATGCAAGGATGCCAACGGAGGGCAAGACAACATGCATAGATGGATGGTGGTGTGTCAGACGCGGCCGCAGGCCGCTGTGAGACGCTCCCGGCCCCGAGAGTGCAATAAAAGTGTATTGCCAGCTACGGGGCGAGGCACGAGCGGTGTAGCGCAAGATACGCGAGCGAGAAGAGCGCGGGGGAGCTGACTAACCACTGATGTCACACAGGTCACAGGTCACTTTTCTCTGCTCGCTCCCACCACCTCGCGTCGCGCCAACGGATTTTTTGCGCGCTAGTTTTGTGTCTCTGGATCCTCCAGGCTTTCACCGTGTTCCAGCCATCTCTAGGAGCTGTTTTCTAGCCTTTTCGTCTATTTCTGGGCTGGATGTGTCGGCAATCTCACGGATGTCGTTAGCGTGGATCTCCGGCGACATATTCTTAGCTTGCCGGCATCAAGACATTACTGGGTCCCCGTTTCAACGCTAAGTCCATCTACTCATTCGTTCTTTCAACTTTTATCATTTTCCTTCCTCTTCCTTTCCTCGTCACACCGCTCCGGTTGGGGTGCCCGTCGCCATTGCGTTCGCCGGCCGCGCTTCGCTTTGGGAGCGCTGCTCCGGTTGGGGGGTCCGGCTGTCCGCTTTCTGGCGTCGGTACTCCCCAGTCTCGCGTCGCGCTGGCCGCGGGCTGCCCACGCGAGTTTCGTCTCCTGCCCGGAGTCGCCTTCGTTGCGCTCTGGTTGTCGGGAATGTCTCGTGCGAGCTACGTCTCCCACTTCCCGGAGTTGCTTTTATTGCACTCTCGGGGCCGGGGAGCGTCTCACAGCGGCCTGCGGCCGCGTCTGACACACCACCATCCATCTATGCATGTTGTCTTGCCCTCCGTTGGCATCCTTGCATGAATTTTTGCCTCCCCAGTCTCTTCGGAGATATTTTGTGACCCACCGCTCCTCGGAGTGCATTTACCTACATCTTCTACTTACAGTTTGTACCACATTGCAGCTCCCAGAGCGCGATGAGCTAGCGTATTGCCAGCTACGGGGCGAGGCACGAGCGGTGTAGCGCAAGATACGCGAGCGAGAAGACCGCGGGGGAGCTGACTAACCACTGATGTCACACAGGTCACAGGTCACTTTTCTCTGCTCGCCTCCCACCACCTCGCGTCGCGCCAACGGATTTTTGCGCGCTCCCGACCCGCCCTCCTCACGCGCTTCTGGGGGGTCCGGCTGTCCGCTTTCTGGCGTCGGTACTCCCCAGTCTCGCGTCGCGCTGGCCGCGGGCTGCCCACGCGAGTTTCGTCTCCTGCCCGGAGTCGCCTTCGTTGCGCTCTGGTTGTCGGGAACGTCTCGTGCGAGCTACGTCTCCACTTCCCGGAGTTGCTTTTATTGCACTCTCGGGGCCGGGAGCGTCTCACAGCGGCCTGCGGCCGCGTGAGGTACTAGACCAGTATGTTTATCTCCTTGATGTGTGTGCTTGCCTAGTGTAACACTTGTAAACCACGCCTAGCACTATAACTCGTACTACAGCAGTAGCCGGAGCTCACTCTGACTCTCCTTTGTACCACTGAACAGAATTTCCATTGTTAGCTATAGCCCTGAGAAGCTAGTAATCTGTCTAATAGCAGCTAGCAGACTTTGTCATGCACTAGCCCTAAAAAAAACGCAAAATGTAGCTAGGATGGCAGTACATTGTTAACACACCGTTTCACCGAGAAAGTGACAGCCCTTGGAAAAACTTGGTCAATGCACTGGGTTCATCAGGAAAATCCAAAATTACCACCATAGACCCACAAAGACCCCCATAGACATCATAGACATCGTAGTAAACTGGCCTCCCCCATAGACAAGTCGGAGGGGGAGGGGGGGTCTAAATCCATAGACCACCATAAATCCCTTGTTTCTATGAGGGAAGCCAGATTCTATAAGAGTTGTTGACTTTAAATTTATTCACAGTGGCTTAAACCATGCGCAAAGATGACGGTAAAAACACATATTGTATAGCATGCAATACAGAGATCTCGGGTTTCTACGGAGTTCTCTGTACCTTAGAGAAGTCTTTAACACTACTACTGACCTTATTGACTATTCAAGGCTTTTTTCCATCTGAAATGTGAACTTGGTTACTTTCAGTGAAGCGACTTGTACATTGACTATAGACTTAGGGCCTGATCGGGTGCATTAGATTCTACTTGGATTGTCAATTCTGTAGAATGTCACATATTGTCACACTCTTGCTTTTGACTCTCACAACCGTCCAAAACCTCTATGGCTCTGCCCACACCTCTACTTCGTCTGTGGCACTGATGCCTGTACTTCTCCGCCTCCAATCCTCTGCTAAATCAACCCGCTATTCTCTGTGCCGGCATCCAGAAACGGCCGCACCGCGACACATAGTGCCGTTCTCGCAGTTATTTTCTTTGGTACTGTTCTCCTGGACCTGGAACGG
>JARJCM010000578.1:0-42156 GCA_029233265.1 Mycena alexandri | reverse complement strand
TGCGCAGAGAGTTTCTGCTTTCCGTGTAGGATATCGTTCAAAAGCTTTTCCAAGCGCTTTCGTCGAGCTGGATCTAGCGGGGAGCCATTGGTGGTAAGATGCAAGGCAGATGTGGGCGTAAATGCCGTCTTCTGGCGCCTATCTCGAGCCAATTCAAGAGTTGCCAGGCCTTAATATATCCAAGCGCCGGCGATAAAGTTTTCTCTCTGCACGTCGAATGGGGGAAAAATTCACGAGGTAGACCATGGAAGCAGCAGGCCGTAGTAGTAGAATGACGGAGAACCAAAAAATACGTGTCTGGGCAAATTGCGCGAAACAAAAATTGCGAGTTGAACGTTTGGCAAGCGAGCGCTTAAACGCGACCCGAAACGGTAATGCCGCAATCGATCGCCGATCACCTGCCACGCCGGCTTTGGCACAGCTCGAATTCTCGATTTATCATTTGTAGGTGTGGCCTTCTGGCCTACATAGCGCGGCCTTCATCGTGACATGGAGGGCACGGCAGATGGGACGCGACGTCCGCCAATGGTCCTCCGCCGCGCGACATAACGGTCTGTTCAAATAAGGTTCAACTTGTTATTGTTCACTGATCTTCAAGTTATCTTATTCATAATTCACTTCCATCTTGGGCAGCTGCACGCACCTGTCGAACAGTCGAATATCCTCCTGTGCTGCTCACACGATGAATAGACTCGCATTCCAACCACTTGCCAGCATGGGTCATTCTTTCTCCGCTGCGACGTAATAAAAAACTCCGTCTTTGGCGCCCAGCGCTGAGAAAGGTGTAAAATGAAGTCTACTTATGGATTCGGCACGACGGAGGCACGACCCTGAGCCCGCATTAAAGCTTCTTAGACGACAGCCCTTTGTCTCTTCCCATCTCCCTCCCAAACAATGGACGACGATATTCGAGCTTCCAAACTCAACAAACTATTCAACGACGTTCTTCACGGAACGCCGTTGAATAAGTTCAACTTTTCTCGCTTTCTAGAGGCTATCAGTATCCAACCCGATGTTGCTCAATGCGTAAATAAGATCATTGCCAGTCCAACTGGCCTTGCATCTGTCCAGTCAGCCATGCGCTTCGATCTCAGCGACGCGTTCCTCAATGGGCCGGGTGCGACTACGATTGCGTACCTGCAGGCTCCCGAGCTGGAAAATATCAGTGATGGTGGTTTTCTCAGGCAGATCGTCGAACACATCATAGACCCGCCTATCTTTTGGGATGCATTCACAGTTGCATTCAAGGCCGGACGCCTTACAGCCCGGGGTACACAAAGCTTTGCGTGGCTCCTGCTGCAGTCATGTCGATTCCTCGGATCCGCTGCCGATCCCTACCTCGAGCTCGCCAGCAGCGAATCGGTGTTGACTGCGCTGACGGCTTCTCCCGACTCCGACACTCGATTTTTGGGCCACAAAATCAAGCATGTTGTGGAGACTTGCAAGACGGTCACGTCGCTGGATGCCGCAGGTACCCTTCCTGGCGGTCGTCATGATAATGATTTCGCGGATTTCCGTAAAATCTCCATCCTCCCCACCGCGGATGAGGTCGCCTCTCCTGATGCACCTTTTCTTCGTCGTCGCGACAACCACGCCACTTCCGAAGTGGAAACGACTTCGGTGATTTCCCAGTGTCTCGATGACCATTTCCGTCTTCTGAGAGAAGACATGCTCTATGAAATCAAGGACGAGCTGGACATTGCATTTAAAAAGAAAAAGGGCCACCATCGCGGCCTCGTCGTTGAAGGTTTCACGCTGCTTGATGAGATCTACCATGGGTCGGACAACCGAGCGTGCCGATGGGGGATAACTCTGAGGGCGGGAGAATGACGTGTGGTTCTTGAGGAATGCAAAGAACCGCAAGAAATACCTCGATGACCATCGCAACTACTTGAAACATCAAGCTTACACGTACGTCGCCTCTACGTTCAAATGATCTAGCGAATAACCCGTAATAGTTGTCTCCTCGTCGACAACGAACTCTGCGCTTTCCCTACTATCTACCGAGACGAGGACCGCCTCGCCGAGAAGCCCCCCAAAGGGCCCGTAGTGATCCTTCAACTCGAGGGCGAAGCGAGTTTGATCAAGACGCTCGTTAAGCTGAAGCAGAACAAGAAGCCCCAAATCAAGCTGATTCAGATTGATACAGCGATTTTCTCGTACGAACCAGTTCTTAGGGCTCTACAAGAAATGCGGGACATGCCTCTCGCAGATGAACTCCTTTGTTGGTCGCCTAACAGCACTCTAGAACCACCTTCTTATCCAGAATCGACCACTCGAATCACCACGATCACAGCCCGTCCCAAATCTGCATCGCCTACCGCAATAGCAGAGGCTATCAGGTCCAATCCGCGCCAGGACCTTTCCGCGCTCCTCAACACCCCAAAGTCCATCGTCTTAGATGACTCTCAGGCATCGTCCTTAATTGCAGGTCTCACTCAAAGAGTTTCTCTCATCCAGGGCCCGCCAGGTACGTCAAAATTCATTTTATTGTAAGGATGTACCCTCACCGCCGATACAGGAACGGGAAAATCGTTTATCGGTGCCTTACTTGCCAAAGTGCTACATGATTCCAAGCGCACGATCCCTGGTTGTGTGCTACACCAATCACGCGCCTCGATCAATTCCTCGAGGACATACTCGACATAGGGGGTACCTTCCAGTAGCATCGTCCGCCTCGGCGGCAAGTCCACCCCTCGCACAGAACCTCTGAGTCTATACAAGCAGAGAGGCGGGGGCAACGTTGGGGCGTGGAGATTGGCAGACTATCGATAGTTTGAAACAGACATCAAGGCAACTCCTCGTACGTTTGGAGAAGAATTGGACACGGTATTCCAAGTCGTCTTCTGACTTGTTGACGTACCTCGAGTTTGAGGATTCGGAGGCCGCCTTTTATGCCGCTTTGACCATCCCACCATCCGCAATGGGATGACCCGAGTGGGGAAAGGCGGCAAGAAAGTGGATCGTTGGTACCTTTTGAATCGATGGACTGCCGGCGAGGATGCAGGGATATTTAAAGCAGATCCGCAGATCGTGGAGGGCGCTGAAGTTTGGCAGATGGATCGACGCTCACGCCAGGCCAAGGCATCGGAATGGAGAGTCGCCTTCCGAAAGGATCAAGCGAGCGAAATCGCCAAGATAGGTAAAGCGTACAACGCAGGCCAGGATCAACTGGATCGCATCTTTGGCGAGAGGGAGCGATCCATTCTCTCATCGAAGCAAATCATCGGCTGCACGACTACCGCAGCGGCGAAATACACTCAAGACATACAAGCGGCATCCCCGCAAGTCCTTATCGTCGAAGAGGCTGGTGAAATCTTGGAGAGTCACGTTATCACTGCCTTGGGTCGTGGAACGAAGCAGTTGATTTTTGATCGGGGACCATAAGTACGTGGATAAAACTCATTGTTGTATTCTACCGATTAACATAAATATTAGGCAGTTACGCCCCGAAAGTCAACAATTATATGCTTACCATAGAGAAAGGCGAGGGCTTTGATCTCAACCGATCGCTTTTTGAGCGTCTCGTCCTCGAGGGATATCCGCACAAGGTCCTCACACAGCAACATCGCATGAGGCCAGAGATCTCGGCGCTTGTTCGATCGCTTACATATCCGGACTTGGTCGACGCTATTCCACGAAAAATCGTCCCAATCTTCGGGGGTACGTGATAACCTCGTCTTCATCGACCACGACAAACCCGAAGATGAGAATTCTCGAATCAAGAACCAAGCCGAGGGCGGTTCGAATCTTCCAAACGCAACACGCACGAGGCAAAAATGGTGATGAAGATCGTCAAATATCTGGGCCAGCAGGGATATGGGACGGACAAGCTTGTCGTCCTAAACTCCCTATCTGGGGCAGCTGCAGGAGCTCCAGACTGTACTCGCAGAGGAGAACGATCCGGTTCTGAATGACCTCGATTCGCACGATTTGATCAGCGCGGGTTTGTTACCTGCTTGCTTCGGCCAACATCTCGAAAGGGCAGCTGCGTCTGGCGACAATAGGCGAGTATTTCACAGCCCTGCGTATTTTGGTAGTGCTAATTCGACGGCGTACAGATAATTACCAGGGCGAAGAAAAGCGAAATAGTTATCTCCTGTTTGACCAGAAGCAACAGCTCCCATGATATTGGCTTCATGTTTTCGCCGGAGCGTCTGAACGTCCTCTTATCGCGGCCGCGGAACGCCTTTATCATGATCGGCAATTCCAATACTTTCTTGAATTCTCGAAAGGCAAGGAATTGTGGACACGATTTTTCGGGTTGCTCCGCAATGGTGGCCATGTATACGACGGTCTTCCGGTTAAATGTGAAAGGCATCCGGATCGGACGGTCGTTCTCAAGGCTCCCATGGATTTTGACCTCGAATGTCCGGACGGAGGGTGTAAAGAGCCATGGTACGCTGATTGGTCGTACATTCAGATTCAGCTGACATTTTCTCTTTCATAGTGGGACCGTACTCAACTGCGGGGGTTCATTCGTGCCCATCCAAGTGCCATCAGATTTCGGACCATTCGAAATGGAATGCAACCATATCATGCAGTCGAAATGTCCGAAAGGCCATCCGCAATCATGGATGTGCTGCAAGGGCATCCCAGTCACATGCGGGAAATGCGAGCACGAGGCTCGGCGCGCAGAGGAGAAGCGTAAAAAAGAATTCGAGCTCCAGCAAAAGCGCGATGCAGCTCAACTTGAATACGCACAGAAATTGGCAGCTATTGACGCAGAAATTGCGGCGAGGAACCTCGAAGCGCAGGATGCTCGGATAGAGTCTGAGCGTTCGCAGGTCATTCGGCAGAAGGAAAAGGACTTGGAAGAAGCGAAAACACGCTTGACCCGAGCCCCGGGTGGTGGGTGCTCCACCCGTGCCTCCGAAGAGCCCCCGCCTCTCGAACCCGATAGCGGCCATCCCTCCTAATCCGACTCATGAACCTAGCGCTACTGCGTCGCCCGTCGATCGCCACCGTGATAGCCAGAGTCCCCCTCGACACTCCGAAGGCAGCGGTCGTTCTAATGTCCTGGAAATCCCAGTGTCACCTTCGCGAGACATTTGGCAACGTCAGAAAGACCTTGAAGGTGCAGACAACGAGGCCATCGACGAAATCATGGAGATGATCGGTCTGGAAGAGGTCAAGTCTCAAGTTCTCGACATCAAAGCAAAGATCGACACAGCCGTGAGACAAAACGCCTCGCTTAAAGATGAGCGCTTCAATATCACGTTCCTCGGAAATCCAGGCACTGGGTAAACAAGGTTTCTTCTTGTACGATACTGGCGTTGATGAATTATTCCTCTAGGTAAGACCACGGTGGGAAGAATCTACGCAAAATTTCTCTCATCAGTCGGCATTCTGCCCGGAAAAGAATTCGTTGAAACGACTGGTTCCCGATTGTCCAACATTGGGGTTCCCGGCGTCCAGAAAATGCTTGAGGACCTGCTGAAGGCGGGAGGAGGGACCATTTTTGTCGACGAAGCGTATCAGTTGACTGCCCCGCAGAACTATAAGGGCCCTGAGGTTCTCGATTTCCTCTTGGCGGAAATGGAGAATAATGTTGGGACGGCAGTCTTCATTTTCGCGGGATACGAGAAAGAGATGGAGACCTTTTTCGAGCACAATCCCGGCTTGACTAGCCGCGTTCCCTATCAGCTCAAGTTTGCAGACTACACGGACGCCCAACTGCTTGGAATGCTGGACCAGCTCGTTCAGAAGACTTTCAGCGGAAACATGAAGGTGGAGGACGGGATCGGGGGGCTTTATGCAAGAATAGCTGTCCGTCGCCTCGGTCGTGGGAGAAGCCATCCTGGCTTCGGAAATGCGCGCGCATTGCACAACATGTTCGCCAAGATAAAGACCCGACAGGCCGCTCGGATTGCTCGACAGCGTCGAGAAGGGAGTCGTCCCGACGATTTCCTCTTCACTGGCGAGGATTTGATCGGTCCCGACCCATCGAAAGCGAGCCAACAGTCGGCGGCTTGGACCAAGCTGCAGAGGCTCATCGGGCTGACGTCCGTGAAGGCCTCCGTTCAGAGCATCTTGTCCATGATCGAGACGAACTATCAGCGCGAGCTGCAGGAGAAGGAACCTCTCCAGATGTCGTTCAATCACGTCTTCTTTGGCTCTCCAGGTACCGGCAAGACAACGGTCGCTAAGCTCTATGGTCAGATTCTCGCAGACCTCTTCCTCATTAGCAAAGGCGAAGGTACGGATGTTCTTATCATGTCTGGTCGCGTTTTTAACGTTTATGATGTGCAGTGGTTGTCAAAAACCCAGCGGATTTCATTGGCAATGTTTTGGGCGCCTCCGAAAGCAACACCAAAGCCATTCTTGCGAATACCGTTGGGAAGGTCCTGGTCATTGACGAGGTATGCTGCCGTCGGGTCGCAGTTTGCTTTTTGGGCTTATAATTTGAATAGGCTTACATGCTTTACGGCGGCGGAAGCACCGGCTCTCAGAACGATCCGTACAAGACAGCCGTTTATTGATACTATCGTCGCTGAAATCCAAAGTGTACCTGGAGAGGATCGCTGCGTGTTGATGCTGGGGTACGAGGAACAGATGATGGAGATGTTCCAGGTAAGAGGGTCGCTCATTTGCGCAAACTACATAATCATTTCGATACCCCAGAATGTCAATCCTGGTCTCTCGCGCCGATTCGACATCGAATCTGCATTCCGGTTCGAGGACTTCAACGACTCTGAACTCCGCGACATTCTCGACTTGAAGTTGGGAAACCAGCATCTTGACGCCACGCTTGCGGCCAAGGATGTCGCCATAGAGGTTCTCAGCCGTGCTCGCAATCGTCCTAATTTCGGGAACGCTGGAGAGGTCGAAAACCTCCTGGGCCTTGCGAAGAAAAGTTACCAGGCCCGTCAAGATAGTTTGCCACGCCAAAGCCGGTCGTTTGACGTTATATTCGAGCCACAAGACTTCGACCCCGAGTTCGACCGCAGCATTCACGCATCGACCAACCTCGCGAAGCTGTTCGAGGATGTCGTCGGATGCGAGGAGGTCATCAGCAAGCTCGCGGAATATCAGGAGACCGCACATACTGCCAAACTTCGCGGAATGGATGTACGCGACCTCATTCCGACGAATTGGGTGTTTAAAGGACCTCCCGGCACGGGAAAGACGACCGTAGCGAGAAAGATGGGGCAGGTTTACTACGACATGGGTTTCCTCTCTTCCCCCAAAGTCGAGGAATGCTCCGCGTCGGACCTCGTTGGCCAGTACGTGGGTCAAACAGGGCCGAAGACGACGAAAACTGTTCGGCAAGGCGCTGGGACGGGTACTTTTCATCGACGAAGCCTATAGACTCGGCGAAGGACAGTTTGCGAAAGAGGCCATTGACGAGTTGGTTGGAATTCTTACCCAACCGAAGTATCAGTCGAAAATCGTGGTCATACTTGCTGGTTACGATGCGGAGATGAACGACCTCCTCGCAGTCAATACCGGCCTTTCCAGTCGTTTCTCCGAAACCCTGGTCTTCGCAAATATGAGTGCGGAGAAGTGCTTGCAGGTGCTGAAGAGGGAGTTAGAGAAGGGGAATGTTCATCTCGATGACAGCGGGTCCAAGGACGTAATCGACGTGGTCGAAGAAATGTCTCGACTGTCTTCCTGGGGAAACGCTCGAGACATGAAGACGATCTCCAAGAAGATGATTGGGATTGCTCTGCGATCGTCGAACGCAGGAGACAAGAACCTGGCGCTGAACAAGAAAGACGCTCTTGACTGTCTGAAGGCACACCTCGAAGGTTTACAGAGCCGAATCGTTACCACGCCGGCACCGTCCTCCAGGCCCAATACACTGGACATGGCTCAACTGTTCAACGCTCCTTCTGCCCCCATGACCTCGTTCTCGACGAAATCAGCCACCAATTCGGGGCGCCTGTTCACGAGGCCCAGGAAGCGGAGGCTGAGAGACCATCGGGTCGAGATGCAGGTGTTTCAGACGCAGTTTGGCTGCAGTTGCAAGCCGACATCAAAGCAGCTGAAGTCGAGAAGAAACAGCGGGCGGAAGCCATTGAGCAGTCGGAGAATGAGCTCCGGGAGGCGGAAGCGACCGAGAAGGAGCGTATTGCAGAGGTCGCAAGATTGGAAGCTCAAGCGCGCGACCAGAAGGAGATGGAAGAGGTCAAACGCAAACTAGAGGAAATCAGGCTGCAGGAACTTCTAGCCAGGCAGGAGCGAGAACGCATTGCTCGAGAGTTGGAAGCGCAGAGGAAAGCAGAGGCACTGGAGCGGCAGAAGGAAGCAAAGGCTCAAGCGGCGCTTCGCAGGATGGGGGTCTGTGTTGCCGGATTCCCGTGGCATAGACAAGGGGGTGGGTATCGATGCGGTGGCGGAACCCATTTTGTGAGCTCGGCGCAGTTGGGGATGGAGTAGAAAGTAGGCTATATAGTCGCGAAATCAATTTGTTCTTGTGTCGAAGCAGGCGCCGTCACACATCACGACCTTGCTCCTAGCATGGCGCCTGCACCGAAAAGGAGGTCTGAAGCAATAAAGATTCGCGTACCACGGCATAACGCGCAGAAGATCGGGGCCAAGTTGGACGCCGAAGTCCACTCTCAGGCTCGTACACAGGACATTCGTGCCGATACATACCAACCAAACAGTGAATCTGCGGCTGCACTCAACCAAGCTATCGTTCGTTCCGTTTCTACATCAAGGGTTTCCAGGTTCTGACCTTCGAGGTGCAGGAAAGCGCGTCAGAATGGAACTCGATGTTGATAACTGCAAGAGCGGAGAGAGGGCCGCAGTGGGATATGGGGACACAACAGTTCGTATCCCCCTAGATGCAAATTTGTCGGACATTTACACTCGCAGGTTTCTCGTCGACGAATATTCAGACCTGTACTACGACTCGACGCCGCTCTTTGAAGCAATAAAGAAACAAACCGACCTGGAGAATGCGGAGGAGCAAAGTCAGCGGCAGCAGGCGCAGCAACAACACCAGCAGGCACAGCAGGCTCACCGCGAGCGAGAGCGGGAGCGCGAACGAGAACGCGAATTACATCTCCAGAATGTCCAGCAGATGGAAATGCAACAGTCCCCGCAGCGACCATACGGCTCTGGCCAGTATTCGGGCTATCCTGGATCGCCCGGAATGGCACCAAATATGGGCAACATGCGCGGGCCTTATGCTGGTGGCGGGGCTCCGTTTAATCCAGGCAACGTTCCACAGCCTGGTTATTACAACAACAACGCCATGGGACACGGGCCGCCTCAGTCGCCTGGCGGGAAGTATATGCCAATGGGGCCGATGGGGGGCATGGATTCGCCAATGCGGATGGGCATGGGAGGTATGGGCGGCGGCGGGATGGGTATGGGGATGTCCCCGCGCTCCGACATGGGGCACATGGGCATGCAGCAGGGGATGGGTATGAGCCCGAACGTTCGCGGTGGAGGGATGGGAATGATGGCGCCACCGAATCCAACGAGGAGAGTCACCCGGGGCAGCATGTACGACGACGGTGCATACAACCCAGCAATGGACTCGTAAATATAATTTGTGCGTCTGTATTTCTGAATATTTACACCCTAAGACTGCCGAACCATAATCTTCTCGACGTGTTCTCGTCCCCCGTTTTCCCAGTCATCCCAATACGTTGCGAGCATCACACTATCGCGTCCGTGACCCTCTCCTCGTCCTGCGCCAGGTTTTTTACCTTCTTTGCCCTCCGGCAAAACCCATAACCAACGCAGCGTCCCCTCGATCTTCATCCCCATCCTCTCCGCGGCTCTAATGCTCGACGTATTGAAAGGACTCGCAGCCCACTGCACACGCCGGAAGCCTAGCCCTCCCTCCTCAGGGAGGTTCAGGCAATACCTCAACAGAATCCCGACCGCGTTCGTATTCACAAACGTCCGCTGAAATTCGGGGAAGCAAATCACCCCCCCCGATCTCCGTGGTAAGATTCTGGGCAGAGGTGTTGCAGAGGCCTATGATGCCCGCAAACGCGCCTTGTTCTCCCTTTGTCTTGTCGATGACGGCAAACAGAATGGAGGCTGGGTCCGCCACGAAGTATTTGTGGATAGTGTCCCGCGTTTACAGGGACAGCAAAGAAGTGCGTGAGTTCTGGGTGTGCGGAAAGCATGGAATAGAGCTGGTCGCCATGGACTAGAGGCAGAAATGGTGTGAGTTTGACTCGAGACGTCTCTAGCATCGCTTCCGGTAATGGGTACTGGAAATTGAAGTCGTCGGTTGAGTTCATGGTGGGCGAAGAGAATCAGATTGCCCTGGACCGAGCTTGTGACTCGGACGGGCGAAAATTTGAAAGCCGACGAAGATCTCTGATACCATGGCCCGCAACCGTACTCTGAATAAACACAACAGGTTGGGCACCGTTGGCTTCCTATGTAGTCTCTCTTGACAGGCGATATATCGATACCACGTTGTAAGTATGAACATACTCTTTAACCTTTTCCCCTTGCTGAGTTCGAGATATTTGATCCGGCGGCTTCTCCGTCGGAATACCGCAATCGCCCTCCCTGCTCAGATTTATTTTGACCTTTTACCACTGGTGGGCCAATTCTTCAGAACCTCGCGAAGCACCTGCGGATTCTAAGACTCCCGATCCATAATCTTCTCAACCTTCTCTCGTCCGTCGTTCTCCCAGTCATCCCAATAGGCATCACATTATCCCGCCCATTGCCCTCTCCTCGTCCCGCGCCAGCCTTGTTACCTTCTTTGCCCTTCGCCAATACCCACACCCAGCGCAGCGTCCCCTCCATCTTCATTCCCATTCCCATCCTCTCCGCCACCCGAACGCTCGCAGCGTTGTCGGGATTCGCAGTCCACTGCACACGCCGGAACCCCAATCCGCCTTCCTCGGGGAGGTTTAGACAGTAGCGCATCAGGATACCGACAGCATTCGAGTTCACAAAGGTCCGCTGGAACTCCGAGAAACATATCACTGCACCAATCTCCACGGAAAGATCCTCTGAAGAGGCGTGAATAAGGCCGATTGTGCCAGCAAACACGCCGTGCTCTCCTTTCGTCTTGTCGATGACGGCGAAGAGAATGGACTCTGGGTCGGCGCCGAAGGTGTCGATAGCCTCTGCAGTGAAAGGAATGGCAAGGAATCGCTCAATCTCTGGGTTCGCCGAAAGAATCGAGAGGAGCTGATCAGTGTGGAAGTGAGGTAGAAATTGAGTGAGCTTGACACGAGATGTTTCCAGACTCGATTCTGGCAAGGGATGCTTGAAATTCACGTCGTATGTGGGATTCATGGTGAAAGGCAAGGCGAAGGACCGCATGAGTCAAGCGGGCTCACAAATCAAATCCGAATTTGCCCAAAGGAGATACGCACATTCTTTCATTGAGAACCGAAAAACCCGATTAAAAAATGAGCCCTAGATATATCGAACCAGAAAAGATAAACTGAAATCCTAGAACGGAGGGCCAACACGCCCGCTTCCTCCAACGGCGGGAGTCCAACTCCCCGGATTACGCGTCAGGAGCCTCCCGCGCTCAGCAAGCCCAATGCCAACTAACCCGGTGCTTTCCCTCGGACGCACGACGCGTCTGACATTCGAATCTCCCGCTGCGTAAACCCGCGCGCGCGACGGCGTGTGCAAACCTGCGTCCACGGGGTGAAGGGTGTTGGCGGAAACAGAGCGCGGCGCCATGACCGGGCGCACTGCGAGCATCGGCGACGAGGGAGCTGTCCCGCTGCGGCTGCGGCCTTGAAGAGCGGGGGATGCGGACCGCGCGCGGCTCGGAATGGTGCGCGGGTCAAACTGGACGCGCTGGGTGACTGACACGCGTCGGGAGGGAGTAGGGCCGGGGGCAGCGGACACGGGCATCGCGGGGGAGGAGAGCTGCGAGCGGGATGGGCTGCGCGAGCTGCTGCTGGTGTTGGAGCGCGGAGAGCCGAGAGGCGAAGGGAAGTGAAAGTGGGGCACAGGAGTGCTGGGCTGCGACGCGTATGCGGGCGGGGGCGACGCGATGGCCACTGGCGACAAATGCGGGATGAGCGAGCCGCGCGCGAACGAAGATGGCTGCCGTCTCAAGGTTGGGGGTACGGGGACGGGGCTCGTGGACTTTGGGCTCTGGTTCGGGTCGGGGCTGCCGTGGGCGGTGGAAAACCGGTCCCGCGAGCGAACGTGCAGCCAGGAGAGGAGGATACACTTCTCTTCTTCGTCCATTTGCATTCCTGGTTGCTCGGCGTCACTGCGGGCGCGCGCACGTTTGGCTGCATTGCGGGCGCGGCGGTCGCGGAGAAGAGGGTAGAGGTAGATGTACATGAAGCCTATGAAAAGGAGGAGGCTAATGACGAGCGCGGTGACTGCAGAACGGCTTTCAGTACCAGACATACAGGGCGAGATAGAAAAACTGACCGCTAATGGTATTGACGGGTTGAACGCGAACGCGAATAATCTCTCCATTAATCGTGGGTCCTACGTCGAGAATCAAGGGACCACCAAACAGCGAGTACGCGAGGTCTCTGAGCGACAGCATGATGGACAGTAAGGACTGTGTCTGTGTTTGCAGCAAGTGTAGAAACGAGCGCGGAGAGATGGAACGAGTGTGGGCAGACGGGATTCGCAAACCGTACGAATGGGACAGAGACAAGAAGCAAAACACACCAGGAATTTGGTGGCTGACATGATGTGATGTTTGCAGAGGGAGCGTCAGCCACCGCGGGGATTTCGTTGAATAACCCGATCGCCCAGTTATAAATAGAAAAGTACCGAAAACAGAAAGTTATACATTGGATCGCATCTTGTACACATCTTCCATATTCCTTTGCCGTCGAGACAAGAGTATCAGGCTCGCGGTTTCTCCACAGAAAACTATAAAATACAAGGCGAGCTGCGAAATGGTTTCAGTAAGGAGTTCCGGATATATGTTTTTGGTCCGCACCATTACTGCATTGTCCAAAAGCCAATCGCTGCTGGGGTACTGAGAGGTCTTGGTGGTGGTGGGGTTCAATTCCTCGAGCGTCTGGAGCCTTGCCACTTTGATGGCTTCAAAGATGATCAGGAAAAACCAATACACAGCCAGAATCTAGTGCAGTATCAGGGTATGGAGGGTGGCAAGACATGTGCCACTCACGGCCAACGTTTGTCTGGTTCGCCCAGATTTCCGTTCGCGGAGAAGCACGACAAATGCACAGATGAGACCAATAGTGTTGAACGGCAACAGCCCGACTCCGAATTGCTCGAGCACGAGGCGAATAAGTTCAAGGATGGTCATTGCGATTTGGCAGCCAACGAGAACCAGGTAGAAAATGTGGAGTTTAACGGGGGGTGGAGTGCGCGTGCCCACCACATTATTTCGGGATAAAAAGTGGTTCGCTCCCAGCGCGATTATGAGGAAAATGGATGGCAAGGGCACAATTGCCGTGTCAAGCGTGCAAGTTGAGGGCGACCCCTGAGGAAGTTCGAGGTTCAGTGGCCACTCGTTGAGGGCAGAATGCTCACAGGCAGGGGGAACCGATTTTCACAGAGCATGTTGGGTCGATGGAAGACGAAACAAAGACCATCGCGTTTGATATAGGCTTCAGCACAGGAGTTACGTCACGCGTTCATTCAATCGACCTGCCCGAGCACCCCGATGGAAGTTTTGCGTCCAAAAAATCCCTTTCTCTATCGCGAGTTTCGGGAAAGAATGAACGGCCCTTTGTTACAAGTTACAACACGCAAATACAATATTAATATAATTTTATCTACTCCTCATTGTACTCTGGCATCTGGGACCCAAACATTAATTTCCGACGCCACAGCAGTGGACGCAGACACCATCATGGCTGCCTCAGAGCTCCACGACATTATGGCGGTATTCTCTCCGCGACCGTGGTAGTTTTGTAACAATGAGAAAGAACCTACGACCTCATTCTTGTCTCGTTTCCAGATTTCAACAGAGCCAACTGAGATCAATTCAGACTGGGTGCACAGTAGAACAAAATTGCGCCTTACTAGACGTCGTGCAAGCGACATATTCGTCTCTAGGCCCTACGAAATGAGGAGGGCCAGAAAATTTGGCGGAATCCGAGGTGAATCTGTGGATGAAGTGAATTTGGTCTTTGTTCTCGCCTTCGAAGGACCATAATTCGGGAGCCCAAGGTCATACAGTAAGTGGATGGGGAGCGGAGGAAAGAGTATTGAAAGTACCTGTTGGTTACTGAATCCAAAAAGGATATGAACACCGTCCGAAGCGACATTAATCCACCTCGCATCCCGGAGTAACGGGAAAGAGCTAAGAGATCAATCAGCTCTATCTGTCCTAGCCATTACGAGACTTTTCTAACTGCAACAGGTCTCCGGTAGCAAGATTGTAATCTTGTTACTTTAGCGAAATGCGCGCAGATAAAAACAAAAAAAGACTCACTCATGACGGACCGCAGTGTTCGTTTGGGGAACCGTATCGAGACCTCTTCGTGAACGCGGGACCTATGGCCCGCAATGACGAGCACGCAGTTCCTGGTGGGGACCACGGCGAAGGTATACAAGCCGATTTCGAATGAAATCGTCCGATCTTGGTGGAGATGTCCGTCATCGCGGATTTTCTGCGCACGGGTGTAAGGACGGTTTGCGTGGGCCAAACACAATGCTCACAAATTCAAGTAGATTGTCGTCCGTCAAGACCAAGAACGCTGAAAGACCAACTGAGAAACTGAGGAAACTCGGCAATATTGCACGTACTCGTGGAATCAATCCATTGCACTTTTTTGATGACCCTTCCCATCCATTCCTTCTGCCGGTTCTCGAACTTATTATTCTAAGAGAAATATTCAACAGGAAATCCTGATTGCTGAATACTCGCTACCTGTTTAGTTTCCCACAATTCAATACCTCCACTGACACGCATAAGCAGGCGTTTTTCATCCGGGGACCACTCGAGTTGCCGTATTTGGCCAAACGGATGCTTCAAAGCCTGGTGTACGCTCATTCGGGGCTACACACGACTTTCAGTTGTATCAGCCAATCGCGAACTAATGGTCGTGCATACCTTAACTTGATAAATATAGCAAACCGACTTGGTGCAAGCCGCAAACCAGGTTCCTTTTGGAGAAAACCGGACGTGTCGGACCGTGTCCTCGCTTTGACCCAGTCTTAGACTTTTGTGCAGAGAGAACTGGGGAAACAGCTCGTCCGAATATTGAACAGAGGGTGTCTCCGGTGTCACCACATCGTTGTCAATGGCGCGGGGTGCCTTTCGTTTCGCCGAAACATTAGAGCCAGTAAACCTCTGGTGAACCATCCGGGACTCCTTCGTTGGTGGAATTCCTCGTGATCGGGACGACGAACGCGTAGGCAGGGACGTTGGCGCGGATCTCCAGATTATGCCTGCGACATAACCGTACGCCAGCATCCCCCAGCTGCTTTCGAGCTTCTCTTGCGTTTCTTGGAGCCATAATTTTCTGCGCAGGCGAGAGAAATCCCATCGTTCCCAGCCGAACCTGAGGTGAGCTATAAGCTTCACGAATGACCCACATATGTGGAATAATATACCACACGGTGATAGCTCCCAGGCCGATTGCGACGATCCCTGTAAGAGTAGAGACGACGATTTGGGTGATTGGGTGCTGCAATAGGGTTCATCAAATGCACTTGATATGTGCTGCTATCCATACCTGCGTGGAGAGCACGAAACAAATTAGTCCGGCCAGGAAAGAGAGTACAGACATGGCGAGAAGGATGATCGGAGTTTGTTTGAACCAGATCCTCACCCACCACTGGACTCTCCGTTGAGGCGTGCTACTGCAAGTGTAGCGGGCTCGTCAGCTCAAATGGATTTGGTGTAGACAATTCAAACGCACTAAATCGCCTGTTTCCAAGTCATCGCAAGCAAGCTATTGATGGCGGACGAAACACTGAGGACCAGGGAACTGAACCACAGCGTGTTGACGGCGATCATGAGTGGTCTGGTAACACTGGTGAAAGAGTACTGGATCGTCGTGACTGTTAAAAGGCACAAGTAAATAATTGACAGGGAAATAAAGGATAAGTGCGACCTGTGACAGCAGAGAAAAAAGTCGCGATCGTGGCCGAGTTGAACAGGATTTGAGTTGAATGATTTTGGGCGAAGCTGATCTCTTGTACGCCTATGGAAGCGAAGCTTCGTCAGTATAAGCTTCTACATATAGGTTGCTACATTTTTCGCTACTGGAGTTGACCCACCTGTTGCAACAAAATCCGCTAGGCGCCGATCGACATGAGCTAATTCGAAAATAGTATGAAACAGAAGTTCCCGAACACAACGAAGGAATTCTGGTGAGGATTCTGTTGCACATGAGACAGTGGACGCAGGACAGGTGCAGAGATTATTACCATACGATCCGAGAATATTTAACCAAACCTGGATTCAACATTAAAAACTGTTTGGGTCGGAGATAGGTCTTGGGACACCTACTAGCAGGTGCTGCTCGAGCTCAACGAGACAATGTTTACGGTCGCTGTCTGCAAATTCGGGAAAGTCGTCCCACGCAATGGAAAATATGCTGATGGCGTTGACCAATTTCCAGAGATCCTGATGCACCCACGTCTCGGCGCTCGGGGCGTGGGGGGTCGTGGTGAGGTTCGATGAATTGTTGACGAGGAGCTGGATTTGCGATTCGTCCTCGAGGAGCCGTCGCACACTCGAAAGTTGCTGCTGGAACTCGCGGGATCCTTTATACAATCCCAACGACGAGCCGAGCTGTCGAACAGAGCGCGCAAACAGCTCAAGCTACCTACGTTCAGCTGGAGTCTCGGCGCCAAGTTGGCAAGACTCACTTGTCGTTCTAACGATTCACAGTTCCTGGAATGCCGTCAAAACCTACTTAACAGAGCAAACGATGACCTACGTTCTAAAGTCGTGCAGTAGATCGTTTAAGTTTCGGTCTTCATGACCGTCCGGTACGCCATGAAAGTATCGAACGTCGAAGGCAGAGGCGGCCTCTGAGGAGACAGCTATGATATTCCACTGAGAACTTGGAAATAAAAGCACTGAGTTGTAGCCTCACTGGCCGAATGGGCATCATCCGGATCCATGTTGAGAGAGAGTGAGATGAATGCGGGTTCAGGATTTTTTTAGTCATCCAAGGAAAAGTTGGACGCGTCTAAAACAATCCCGGCCGCAACGGACAGCGCCTATGTAAGGTGAAACCATTTGTTACGACGAGCACAAAATTAGATTGAATCGCGCGGGCCAGGGAGGTAAGCACAGGTCGGCAAGGTTAGGTTCCAACCAGTCAGTTCAGTAACTCAGGCAAGCAAGTTCGCGATCAAGTAAGTTGAGCCTGGAAGGCGGTGCAGCTGAGTTTGTACAGGTGTACAGTTTTTCATCCTCCAACCACCATCCAAGTCCAGTTTTTCGCGCCTTTGAGCTGTATTATCCCTCCAGAGGCTCAGAACTGGCACGTACCTAGTCCTGCATTCCTGCTATCGTTCTAATGTTTTTTCTTTTTTCAGGCGTCCTCACTGACTCCTCTTTCGGCTCCGACAAGTCGTGTCGCGTCGAAGCGTACGTCGCTTTCACCTCCCCATTTCCCTCCGTTCACCGCGATTCAGCCGACCATGGACGACGCCGAGTCTCTCTTTGGTTCTCCCCCACCTACCCCAACCAGGGGTAGGTCACTATCGCCGGCGCTGGCTCTCCCGAGCTTCAGCGAAAACATCATCAACTTCAGCAGCTCGTCTGCACAAAACGTGGGGGCCATTGCACTTCCTGGTTCCCATAATTTTTCTGAACTTGCGGTCAATCCACTAGCCTTGTCGTTGAGCCATCCTACGCCTCAAAACGGGGATGCTCTTCGGCCTCCGGCGCAATCGAGCGGTGCTTTCATGACCCAAGTCAGACCGCATACTCCTGGTGCTACTCCCTCTGTCGCCCCTACGCATGTCGTTTCTGTGTCGGCTCCAACAAAGAGAAAAACGCTAGCGGCGAGGAAACCGAAGCCGCCCAAACCAAAGGCCGCTACTCCTCGTCCCACCCCTCCCCCCATTCATCTACCAGACCCTTCGGACCCCCTACCTCCGAATCTTTTGCGTAACCAGCCCGGTCTGCTTGGGACTGCCGGCGTTGTTGGGGGTGTCCGCGCTGCTCATCTCCCTGCTCCCAATCCCCCTACCGAAACCAGGATACCGAGTCCCAACCAAGGGACGACGTCATCCGATCCCATCTTCGTCGACGATGAACCGCCCCGTGCTCGGTCCAGTTTCAAGCGCCCATTGCACTTCAATGGGGACGTAGCGGCCCTACCTCCACCTAGCAATCGTGATATCATCAGCACGTTGATCGAACAGAAGGAAATTTTTCCGTTGCTAGAAACCATCTTGAAATTCATTGCATCCGCGCAATCCTCGCAAAGCCCGTCTCGTTCCAACAGTGACGCAGGGAGCCGTTCCCAGACACCCGAGTCGGGCCCCTCGAAGAAAAAGAGGAAAGTCCGACGTGTTCCCGCGGGCGCCGAGCTTTGGGATGTTCCTTTCCCATTTCCCGAGGGGGAGGCTCCTCCAGCATACCAAAATGACTGGGAGAGAGGCCGAGGGAAATCGTTGATCGCTGATTTAGTGACTCTCATCAAACGCGCCGCGAAGAAAGCGGCCATAACCAACTTTCTGGACAAACGGAATGCACTGACGGAGGCTCAGCGGGCTGCGCTTGGAAAGCATTATAGGGTCGACACACTGTTTTATGGGTCGGGAACAGAAGTCCTTGCTGATGCTAGTAATGCGAGCTCCCCCGCTGTATCTTCCTCAGAACCCGCCCCTCCTTCGCCCCCCGTCCCCTCATCCTCCGGCGTTTCCATTCCCTCTGATACCCCGTCCACCGCGTTCGACCAACTCATCACGTCCTTACTCTCTGCCTCCTCCACCGAGCAGATTTCGTGGGACAGTGGCCGCGGTCTCGATGGTCTCATCGACACCCCTGCCCCCTTGGACACCGGCTTGTTTAATAGCTGGATGGACATCTTCCAGGCCTTCCCCTTCCCAGCCGAAGGGTTCTCGCCTCAGACCCAACTCGAAGACTACCACATCGACCCCCAACAAACCTTCTTGAACATACCAGAATCCTTGACGGCGACGTCTGCATTGGATACTCCCAGCCCCGCACTCTCCTTCGACTTTCCTACCGATTTCAGCCAAACTTTCCCCGAAAACTACAACCCGGCCACGCTGGACCAATTGATGATCGACCCCATTCTTCTCGCTCTCTCAACGTCGGCATCCAACATGCCCGCTCCTATCGATACGAGCATGAGCAATTTCTCGGACAGCGGATGTCCATCCCTTGCTGGCTCCCCCATGCCCTCTGTCAGTTCGTTGAGCTCATTCGGTCCTATGACGCCCACGGAAACTAGATGGAGTGGCGATGCGGGCCTGGGTGTGTATTCGCCCGGAGAGGAACACGAACACGGAGCCGTCGGGATGCGGGCGGAGGCGCGCGTCCAGCCCGTCGCCTCCACCTCCGCCTGTGTGCAGCCCCCTGCTGCTGATGTGAATACGGTTGGTACGAGCAAGGGAAAGAAGCGGGATTTCAGTAGCATGGCGGGGTGGACGGACGCCGAGAAGGATGCCCTCAATTTCCTGGAGGTCCTTTCGAAATCAAAATTGGGTCAAGTCAGACCCCGGGCCGATGAAGACTCGCAAGGTATGTGGCGTCGTGCGATTTGGAATCATATGCTCAAGAAGAATTAAGATGATGTGGGTAAGGACCCGCAGGATATAGAATTCTCCAAACTTCCAACGCTGCCCATCGTTGGAAGTCTTGTCAAGGCGGATGTGCTCGCGCGTGCAAAACAGAGGAAGGAGGAGCTGGCTGCTGAGATTGTCAAGACGAGAGTAGGCTTGTGGGAGACGACGATTGAAGGTGGAGTATTGGCGGGCGTGGTCAAGTATTACAGTACAAGCTAAATTATTTTTTGTTCTAATGTGAGTGTGAATGCAGCGAACGACTCTCACCCTACTTACCTAATCCGTGGTTGTCAGTCCCATCACCTCGGTTATCTGTTACCGACAACAATTCCCGATATCACTCGGCGGATTCGATGTCTTGCGCTGACTGCGTTACTGAGGTCGTCCAACAAGGTTCACCCTCTGGGACAGAGGTTAATATCGCTGGGCTTCACTTGGCGACTTGGCGTCGTCCCAAATCATCGTGGTCGGGGCAGACGTGTTCGGCTGGAGATTTAACAACAACGGATGAGTATGCCGCGCGTGGTTTTCATGTTCTCATTCCAGATTTATTCAACGGTATGCAAGCCAGTTATTCGCGAAGATTATTTCTCCTGACGCTGTTTATTAGGGTGGGAGATTCCTCGATGGACACTCGAAGCTAATGACCCGGTGAACGAAACACCGAGTTTGTTCCAGCGCTTCATCGCTTGCCCACTCTCGCTGTCCATCCTCATCCCTTCGCCGTTCGTAACAGCCCCGCCCAGACGGCCAGAATCACGACATTCCTCGAAAATCTGCGTCGAGAGAAACCCGACGCCAAAATTGGCTATGTCGGCTTTTGCTGGGGCGGAAGATATGCCATCACCTTAAATCCGCTCTTCGACGCGATTGTCGCTGCGCATCCTTCGATGGTTAGATTCTCGTCAGAGTTGGATGCGATTGCGGAACCTATCAGTTTTGTACTCGCCAAGGCAGACCACTACTATGACGGTCGTCGCGGGGAAGAGACTGAAAAGCTGCTCAAAGCGAAGGGTTTAACTGACGCGGAGGTTGTTATGTATACTGGCGTTCAGCACGGGTTTACTACTCGAGCTGATTTGCAGGAAACGAAGAAGGCGGCGCGGGACAAGGCGGTAGATCAAGTGGTGGATTGGTTCAAACAATACCTGGTTTAATGTGTAAACTGTCGATTTGAAGTCAATGAGTTAGAGCACAGGTACGGCTATGTAGTGAAGGAATCACGTTCATTTCTCGTTTCTGGTCCATAATCGTTGAAGCGGAGAGTGCACACCAGCCGTGAATCCTTCAACACGACTCCAGACGTCAGCTGCCACATCTTCCTGACTTCTGCCAGCATCGATAGTCACCCATTTCTCGGCGCTAAACTCTCCAGATATTTTACTGAAGATGGTTCGCACCTTCCGTTGCAGCTCTTCCTTCTCGTACCTCTCTTCACCATATCCCCCACGCTCCCTCGCTTTCTCTGGAGAAATGTCGAGGAACAAAGTAACATCGGGTGCAGGGAGTGACACGTCCGGCGAACGGCACCAGTCCAGATCCAGTCCTTTGGCGGCGGAAAAGGCCACCCCGGAGAATGCATATCGATCACAAACGACAATGGTGCCCTCATTGAGCAGTCGCTCAATTGTTGTTCTAGAAACTTGAGTGAGGAGACAAAGACGGGATGCGGTACAACGTACGCCAGTTCCCAACGATTCGCGGAGAAGAGCAGGTGGATAGCATGGTCGTCGAGTTCAGATTGAGAGCGTAGGTACGCGTCAATCCTTTTGCCGATGGCCGTTGTGCGGTCTATCATGTTGAAAAGGGTATGGCTTCCCGAGGTTGACCAATCATACCGGGGAATTTAAGCAGTTTAACGTTTATTCCGGCAGCTTGGAACCGAGTCTCGAGGTTCGTTACTTGCGTTGTTTTGCCAGATCTGTCGAGGCCCTCCACGGCAATGAATGCTCCTCGAGGCATTGTGGTTGTAGAAGGAAGCATCGGTGCAGCACAGCCACTCACTACGATCATCAATCGCGATCCGGACCCGGGCCGTTCTCCCGCTTTAGTGCGATTCCTTTTTCAGCGATGACCACGGAACACAGTAAAGAATAATACGGCACCACTGCATTAAATTTAGCCGTCGATATTAATTCCAGTGCAACCAAGCTAGCACCCGACGCGACAAAGAGAACGGAGAAAAATGGGGGACTTTCTGCGATACTGGCTACCACGACTTGAGCTCCTTCAAACCTGTGGCTTTATCTACGCGTGTCACCAACACGACGAACTGCCCATGAATCTCGTCGTGCCATGCAACATCCCCCGTCTTCAGATCGAGAGGTATCGGAGCGCCCTGTTTTCGCATTTGGCGCATCATTGCCATTGTGTTTCTTTTGTGGTCAGCTTTCACTCTCTCAGCCTCGGCATTCCGTAGGGTACGCTCTGTATCGTTACGGGGGGGAGGCGGCGCGGCTGTGAGGGGGTCCATGCCATATCTATCAATGAACCATGAACTAGTCCATCATCATCTGGGCATGAATCAAAACTTACTCCTCAGTCAACTGGGCGCGCAGATTCTCCACGGGAACACCTGCTTTTTTCGCAGCGGGCTCAAGGTGCTCCCACATCGTGTACAATGAATGTGCACGCAGTCTAGGCTCTTCGATGGCACGCTTTTGCATGATCTACGGACACAGGTCAGCGTTCAAATGCAAAAAAGCAAGACGAATTGGCAAACATTGAGAAGGATTCCCATATCGCTATTGGGCGTGCTTGCGTAGTCGTAACCATCATGCCCAATGATACGGTAGTGTCTGAGGCCCGAGGATGAGCCAATAAAAAGCCAAGAACACAAGTACGAACCTGGTGGACTTGTCTTGCCATGCCACCTGGTCTCGTAGCGCTTGCGAGTGGCTCGGCGTGAGTTTAAAGTACGGGTCTTCCTCTCTCTCTTTCGCCTCCGCTGCCTCTTCGTCCACAATGGCTTTGAGGAGCTTCTTGAATCTGACTGGGCCGAGAATCCACGTCGGCTCTTGAGCCTTCAACGCATCGAGCATCTTTTGGAAACCAAGTGGCGCCGAAAGGTGCTTGCTGCGGATGAAATAGAACTGCATGCGGATGTGCTCGTCTGTGGGTGCCACCGTTCGAGCATCTGAGGTCGCAGAAGAGACACTGGGAGTGGACATGGTGGTTTGAGTTAGGGGTAAAGCGCGTTCACGTGACCTCGAAGCGTGTTGTTTGCGCTGTTGTTAGGCTGGAGCCTCGTAGCGCATGTTGACAATGGCCACTCATGGCGGTTCAAGCCGAACCACTCTCATGTCTGCAGACCTCGGCTTGGACCCAAGCGACCCTCTCGACCGCGAAAACCGCGACCGACTGAGTGCGGAGCGGGCGCAGTTGAAGGCGAGCTTGTCAACGGCGCTCAAGGAAGACGACGACCCCCTCGCTGCTTACGATCGGTTCGTCAAGTGGACGGTCAAGAATTATGCGGACCACGACCCCAGCTCCGGCCTTCGGGAGCTTCTTCAGGGGGCGACCAGCGCGTTCAAAAGCGATCCTGTGTACAAGACAGATCTTCGCTATCTCAAACTATGGCTTCTCTACGTTCGCCAACTGACCCGAGCAGACGGCATTGCCACATTCGCCTTTTTATTGGCAAATGGCATCGGAGCCTCTTATTCCATCTTATACGAAGAGTATGCAAATATATTAGAGCTTGACGGAAGGTGAAACTCCCTATTCCTGTTCTGGCGCGTCAGCACGTTGCTTACATGCGTATCGCACAAGGAATACCGAAGCAGAAACTGTATATCGAAAAGGAATTAAACGGCAAGTCCGTCCTTTAGAACGGCTGAAGATTCGGTATCGCGAATTCAAGGGCCGTTCCGCTGCTTCCGATCCGGACACAACACCAACACAAATGTCGACCGCCAAGTCCGGCGCCATTTCTTCCTCCTCCTCCTTGGTGACGAATGAATCACTAGCAACAACCGCCGAATCACGTTATGCTCAGATGTTCGCTCCACCCGCACCCGGCAAACGCCCCGAACAGCCGCAGTTCGATCTTTCATTACTCTTCAGCGACAAAGAATATTGCATTGAAGAGGCCAGGGCGAGGTCAATTGGGTTATACGGGAAGAAGTGGCCTGCACCACCGCCACCACCCTCCCTCTCTTCGCCGTTGGGACAGTCGGCTGTCTCGTCTTCATCATCATCCTCATTATCATCTGTGAAGGTCAACTTCAACGATGACGGTCAGGGTTCCTCGAGGCTCGGGGCGCCTCGAAGAAGAAGCATGATGGGCGGAGCGGAGCCGACGGTGACAATAAACACGAAGGAGGCACTTGCGGACGTTTTCGGGATGTTCAACTCCCCCGAAAAAACGGCCAAACTCGCAGCAATTGTTAAGAATAAAAAGATCGAACCTGCCACGCCGGTCCCTCCTCAGCCCGTTCGAAAACCTGGGAACGATGAGAGCTCGTATGCAAAGACCCCTCAACCTGGTGGGTTCATTCTCTCTTCCATATAATATGCAGGTATTAATGTCGATCCATGTGTGCAGCCTTTCGGCCATATGTGGATGAAAATGTTGGTGCGAATCTCAGCAGGAAGGAGAACACGCCTGCAAAAGTACGCGATTTCCTCGCTATGTGCGGATGCCTGTTGATCTAGCCCTTAGTTCGTTCCCTTTGTCGATCCAGAAACGAGCAAAACACCTTCCTTTGCACCACGAGTCGCACTATCTCAGAAGGAGACGCCGACTCCCGCGGGCAATCTCCGTGGTAATCCATCCAAAATTACCGTCAACAAACTTTCTGCTGTACCAGAGGATGCCAGCCCCCCGGCTGCTCTCGAACGAAACGTGTTCAAGGTATTTACGCCTGCTATCCACACAGACCAACCCAAACCTACACCATTACCTTTGCGCGATGTATTCACGGACGACCACGGTAAACCCCAACCGCGCCCGACACACGAACGCGCAAAGTCGTATCACGACTCCGTCACTCCCGCGCCACCCTTCAAGCCACTTGTGGACGAGAACAGTGGGATACGAACCCCCTTCAAGGTCTTCAGTCGGCCTCCTGGACAAGGTGAAAATGCAGTCACCCCCGGGAACAACCCGGTCTTCACGCCGTTCAAGGAGGCTCCGAACTCTACTCCCTCGGCATTTACGCCGTTTCAGGAAGTCAAGGAGGAGCCAAAGGCCCCTTCGCCGCCTCCCCGAACACCGTCATGGTCCAACACGGTCGTCGAGATCCCAGATGACGACGAGGACGATATTGAGCAGTACCAGGACGACTACCAATACGACGATGACGAGGACAACGGCGTTGGCGAGTACCTGCCGCTTGACCAAGAACCAGAGGCGTACGAAGACACGGGGGATGATGAATCGTACCAGGTTCCTCTTGGAGGGCGCTTCGGGCAGTTCACCGTGATGACACCGATCACGGAGAGGACGTTTGAGTTTACGAGTACTACCGCTCGGTCATCGACCTTTGGAGGAACTCCAAGTAGAGTGCTCGGTCAGGTCGACGAGGACGACGATACGGGCGGTTCATGGCGAGATCAGCAGCATGCTGTAAATGCCGCAGAGCGACTGGCTGCAGAGCTGCAGGATGAGGACGAAGAAGAGTACGACGAGGAGCCTCTTCCTCAGCCGAGCAATGGAGCGCTACGCTTGGTCGACACGCTGAAACTCAGCTCGAATTTCAAGCCACCAAACCCTTGCAATCCATTTGACCGCGAGATTATGTCGTCGTTATTGGCGCTCATTGTTCCCGACCAGTATTGCTACGACTTGCGTGGGCAGGACGCAAACATGCTTGATCCGCTGCAGAAGTTTTCTAAACGGGCGCGCAAGACGAGCGGAAACACGAGCAACACTACTGGCCTGCTTGACGGCAGCTGGTTCCCGTTGAATGTTGCCGGGCATCGATTTAGTGTTTGTGAGAAGCTGGGAGAAGGTGGATTCGGGGCGGTCTTCAAGGCGAAGGACCTCGGAAACCAGGAGCAGGAAGACACGGACGAGGAGGACGAGGATGATGAGGATGGTTCTTCCATGGTCGCCCTCAAAGTCGTGAGGCCCCGGAATCTTTGGGAATACCGAGTCCTGCGACGGCTGCATTCCACCCTCCCACCGCATTTACGACGCTCGCTCGTCCTGCCCCACGCGCTGTTCGCCTTCCGAGACGAAAGCTATCTCGTCCTGGACCTCTGTCCGCAAGGGACTCTGCTCAACATCGTCAACGGCGCCAACGCCGCGAGCCTATCCCAGGCCGGGGGTACGCTCGACGAGTTACTCGTTATGTTCTTCGCGGTCGAGCTCCTGCGCGTCGTCGAGGCCATGCACGCTGCGGGCTTCATCCACGGAGACCTTAAGATCGACAACTGCCTCCTGCGCCTCGAGGACGTGCCTGGCGGGCCCGCGGCCTGGGCGAGCATGTACAGCCCGGCGGGGGAGGACGGCTGGGCGTACAAAGGTCTCAAGTTGATCGACTTTGGGCGCGCGATCGACACACGGCTGTTCCCCTCCGGCCAGCAGTTCGTCGGAGATTGGGACACGGACGAGCGCGACTGCTTTGAGCTCCGCGAGCAACGGCCATGGACGTACCAGACGGACTATTTTGGGCTCGCGGGCATCGTTTATTGCTTGCTGTTCGGCAGGTACATCCAGGCAAATTCGGTCTCGACGACGGATGGGCGGCATAAGATTGACACGCCGTTCAAGCGGTATTGGCAGACGGAGATATGGGAGAAACTCTTTGGGATTCTGCTCAACCCGTGCGCGGTACGGGGGGACGCATCTTTGCCGCTGTGCAGTGAGCTCGCAGAGGTCCGCGCAGAAATGGAGGCATGGCTACAGTCCTCCTGCAACCGCGCCAGCAACACGCTCAAGGGCCTCCTCAAAAAGGTTCAAGTGTTGTGCATATGATATTCCTACCTCAATTATTGTCCCTTCGTATATTTTTCTCCAAACTCTTCAATTTAATGGCTGTACAACATCGCTCATTTTTTGAACTCTGCCTGGCAGGAGCGGCAGAAGGATAAGCACGGACATTGTCACTACTATCGATGAATTGAATTGATAAAGAAAATAAAATTGTTTTGCGACCTCAACTTGGCCTCAATTTATTAGGGGGAAAAAGTCCACCTTCTCCTGCTTTCACTCATTTCATTAATATGTATTGTAGAGGAAACAGAGGCGAGGTGAGTGCATGATAAAATCAAAACTTTGTCTATTGAAGGTTTGTATTTTTGATGGCGACTTCGGCAGCCCTGCCACGGCCTCAACTCGGGCCCCATGGACGAACTACTTCACAAGGAGAGTCTACTCATTGTAAAGATGATACTCATGAATTCCGAGCAGAATCGAAAGAGATTTAAAGTCGTACGAGCACGATCAAAATCTAAAATCTTTTATCAAAGGTAAGTGATCGACAGTGAACATTGTTCCCGCGGTTTTCAAATACCTCCAAAAAGGCGCCAGCTCTCGTCAGATACCGCCTCATCCTCATTTCAGGTCGCCCCTTCGCGCAGTTCAGGACTATTCATCTGCAACAACAAATCAATCCTATTCCAGTGAAATGCGCAACTACAATCGACGATGGCGTTAGTTACACGAATCCTTGGCACAAGGGCTGATTGCACTGGATCCCGAAAACAATGCGACAAGAAATCCGACCTCCGCCTCCGCCGCCGAGCATCGCCCACCCCAATCCAGTCCGCGCCGACTCGCATATGTAGACAGCCACCACACCTCCTCAGGCGTGCCCGCCCATCTGAGCGGGCACGGGGACGCCCTCGTACGGGTTGTGCACGGGCCCGTTTGGCGGCTGCTGCATCATCATGGGGTAGGGCACGGCGTGCTGCACTGGATTTCCGTGTAAATTAAACACGAATGAGGACGCTTAAGAAAGGGAGGATACGTACGTTGCGGGCTTTGATGGTAGTATGGATGCGCATGCGCCGGGATGGGCGTAGGGGGCATCGACGGCCGGGGGCCGGCGCCGTTTGGCGGGGGATATGTTCCCGGGGGTGGAGGCGGCATGTATGCTTGAGGGGCTAAGGTTAACAGATGTTAATTAATTAACGACTGGACGGGAAAGATTGAGAACGTACGCGGCATTTGACCCATACTGGGGGACGCGTACATCGCTGTGATGATGTTCGGCGTTAAGAGGGGTCATGGAATGAGCGAGCGAGGGGATGTACCGTTGGGAGGAGGCATTCCGGGCGGATATGGCATAGCCTGCATATACGGACCACCCATGTACGCACCGGGAGGACCGGGCGGGACCATTCCGGGCGGCATCATCTGCGCGTACTTCATTAATCCGCAAGAACAAGAAGAAAAAGTAGAACGGACCTGGCCCGGATAACCATAAGGCGGGTACGCGTAGACATACCCGCGTGCCGCCGCCTGCGCGGCCGAGTCTTCCTCGTACGTCTGCGGCGGCATGGGCACAGGCCCCGGAGGCTGCATATGCGGCGAGTGCTGCTGCTGTGGATGCTGCTGTTGCGGCTGGTGGGGGAACATGATCATGTACCGCTTCCCGTTGTACGGCCACATGGCGGCTGGCGTTTTCCGTATTTAATGCAGGAATAGAACGAACAACTCGAATGTACGCACAAACTTGTGACGCTTCGACAACCTTGTTGTGCTTGAATGGATTGAAGTCGTCCTTGATGTGTGCGGCGGTGTTTTTCTTGATTGGTCGTGTGCCAAAGAAGGGGTTCGGCGCCGAAGGAGCCTACCGGAACTTCTTAGCCCACCATCGAAGCATCCTTCCCACAAGAACAGAAACGCACCTCGGACTTGGGTTTCGGCGACACAGATGCGGAAGCAGCATTGCTAGAGGCGCTCGGGTTGGGCGACGGAGCACCCTGTAATAATCCAGCAAAGTTAGAGCACACAGTCGTCAGCGGAAACAACGGGCGGTTACAGGAGTGAAGGCATTTGCCTTGGGATTAGGCTTGAACGACGATGCGTTGACGTTTAGCCGATTTGCAGCGGCGGTGTTGGGCGACACGGGCGCGGGTGGGGCGGCGGCGGCGGTGGCAGAACCTGAGGACGCTAGGGCGGAGGTCGTGGCGGACGTGGTCATGTTCGGCGGGCGCGCGGTGTTCGCAGTCGGGTGCGACGTCTGCCGCGCTTTGGCGCCGCGGAACGGCGGGATGCTCTGAATGACCATGTTGACCCCGGGCTTGCCGGTAGCGGCGAGTCGGGGCGGAGCGGCGGCGGCGGCGGGTGCGCCTGCGGGCTTTGCGGCCGCGCCTTTTGTGGGAGGCGTTGCGGCGGTACCTTTGCCGCCAGCCGGTGCACTGGGCTTTCGGCCGGCATCGGGCGAAATTTTCGCAGCGAGTTGTGGGCCGCCACGAGGCGCGCCGGGGGCGGTAGAGGGGGAGGAGGAGGCGCCAATGTTTCGGGCTTGCGCCGAGGCAGCATCTTTCGTCGACTTTTCCTTAATGGCCCGTTGCTTGTCCTCGTCCTTGGCCAAAATGGGGACCAGATCGTCGGGGATGGGTTTGTTGAGCTGTGTACGGTAGATTAGTACGGATAGACCCGCGAGCGAGTGGGAGGACGTGCCTTGAAACTCTGACTGAACTTGACGAGGTCAGCCATCCGTTTGTCCATGTCGCTCTTAACCAATGCCTGCCGCTTCTGCTGTAACCGCTGCTTCTCGTTGGTCACAAAGTCGCTGAAAGCCGTGACTGGGTCGTTGGCGGGCTGCCCGACAAGTTATTTGGCCTGTCTTGAATGTAGGAGATGGAACCATACCTTGGAGCCCGAGGGAACAGGGGAAGGGGATTTGGAAGGAGTCTGAGAAGGCACTGATGTCCCATCGGGGCCATTTACAGATAGTTTTGGAATGTCGGCTTTGGCCGCGTTGCCAACAGGCGACATGGCACCTGTTCTCCGCGCGCCTGGGGGTACGTACGCGTTATTCCCTCGGACGACCGCACCGTACCTGCGAACGATCGAAGATTAAAATATTTTTTGGCGCCCCCTAGTCATAGGCACGTACTTGTCCTCCTCGTTGACGCCACTATCGTCGACATTCTGGTTACGCTCCTCCGCAATGTGCGGGTTATTCGTTCCAGCCTAGCAGATGATTTGCTGCTCAGAAAGAGCAAGAGGGCTGGAACACGAGAAAGTTTTACCCCGATGATCTCGTTGGCAATCCGTTGCGCCTTGCGTTCACGCTCCTTGAAATCAGGGGCGCTGCGGTCGAGCTTGGTGGTGTATGCATCCTCGTCGAAGCTAGTCTTGACGCCAAAGAGTTTTTCGTTGACGTTAAACTGGTCCCAGGAGCGAGTAGACCCCGCGCCAAAAGTCTCGTCGTCGCCGCCGAGACCACCGCCCGTCGGAGGGTTAGCTGCAGCGTCGCCCGAAGGCTGCCATTGCTGGAGCTCGCGTTCGCGGGGTGCGGGCTTCTTTTGGCTGATGTCGGTATCTGTCCTGAACGCTGAATTTCATGGCGAGTGTAAGTCGTAACAACGCGATAGCGACGACGGTTCCAACTCACAATCACCGTTGGGGACCTTTGCGTCTGCAGGGCCCGAAGCCCAAGTGTCGATATTGGTGGAGGCGATGAATAGCGAGTCCTTGAGAGGGCTGCCTGGATTTGTGATTTCCTTGACGTCCCGCAGGGTTACACCGGTGGTGTCGCCCTCGGCGCTGGTGGACGCGATGACGCCCTCATAGCGCTGTGCGGTCTTTGTAAGGAGTGTTATGGTTGTTCCCTTGAAAAAAAGGGTAAGAATCGCTGCCAGAGACGCGGGTTGCGACGCACGGTGAGACCAGCAAGCGACTGGAGAACTCGCTCCGTGGAACTGGCACCATTGGCGCCGTTTGTTGCTGCGAGGGGAGGAAACGAGGCTGGGGGCGGCTGGGCTGGTTGCGGGGTTGTGCTGGACGACGAAAAGGTCGGGGATGCACGAGCACCAGTCCAAGCGGGCTGGCGACTGCTATATGGTCAGTAAACGACTGTTCAAGGTCCATTTGACCTGGAACTGACCGTGCTGGCTCGGGGGGGCCCTTCCTGGCGGGTTTGGCCTGCCTAGCGGTGGTGGCCATGGGAGAACCTGGTCAAAAGGCCGTCGCGGTGTAGTAGTACAGAACAAGGCTTGTACAGACTTGCAATGTACAGAGAATATCACAGCTCTCGCAGAAAGACTGGAGGTGTGCTTGTCAGAAGTAACTGAGACTTCAAGTTCTCGGCACAGACCTCGGCCACAGTGATGCCTCCGTCGTATACAGCAGATGAGCGGAACAAATGTGGGTCTACACTCGTCTACGCTGCTGCCATTATTACTTTTCTCGTTCAAACCCTCATCTCGCTCGCTCAGACACCCATTTTTCCGCCCAGAAATCACCCCCTTTGCCTTCGGGGTCCCACCGCGGTCCCAGTACGAAGACTCGCCGAACCTGCGTCTACTTGCGTGCTGCGGTCCCTTCGGACACGCCTTTTCGAGTGTACTCTACACGCCATCGAAGTTCCCAAGTATCCAATTCAATGCCGTCTCCGGATTTTCCGTTGATCTTCGACCTGAAAAGCCGTCCTTGGCGAACTAACCACAATCCCTGCTACTGCCTTTGCTCCTGTCAGGACTGCCCCTGGATGTGGTCTCGGCGTCCTTTTATTAAACTGGATCAATGAATGGTGGATCAACGGGCGAACTTCAAGGTATTTTGAGAGGCCCACAAGTTTCGGGTCGACCTGCACATACGGCCTACTCATAGGTGAGTCTACTCTGATTCGTATCTTTACTACGACTCACCCATCGTCCAATTTACAGTCACTCGGCAATAATTTTCCGACGAATCTTGCCCAAGACCGAAGTACAACTATTTTCATCTCATCCGCGGCTTCCTCGACTCCAGGTGGGAATTCAATCAGCTACTTACACGGCCTCCATCCCAACGCGCTCCCTGGTTTCCTTATCTCGCAACACCAAGCCTAACGTTTGACGGCTGCAACCAACTCTGCATCGCCTCCAAATACGACAAGCAGCAATTATTCAATGACTTCTCTCATAATGCCGTTCCCTCCGAGTCGGCGGCGGTCGTATTTACCTCCCCGACCACACAAAGAACGGATCTAGGACTCGGGCGTCAATAAGAACGCAGAAAGGAAGTTTGCACCGCTCCTTCAGCCTTCTTCGCAAGCCCCGACGACGATCCGAAGTTCATCGAAACGACGTCCCTTCGTTGATTCATCAGATACTCAATAAATTAGCGGAAGTTGCCTGCCATAGGCGCGATCTTTTTCTCGGGATGACTATTGCTAACCTCTTGGGCAAACGAGCCGTGCATTGGACTCGACTTGAACTTGAACCGATATCATTCACTATTGTTCTATGCTGGATGCTGGACGCCGCACTGCGGCGACGGAACGTTGGGTATGTATAGATTGACACTGAACTAAAGACATCAATTGACTCCATGCCGCCTCTGCAGAATTCCTACTTTTTTTTTCATTCACTAGGTGCAGGAAGAGCAAGGAAAGTCAATGTCTGGACCCGGGCGTTGCAGGGGAAACGTGGAACAGAGCCTTAATATGGACTGTAGCAGGGACATATGTGAATATTTGAACCACAAACACCACCATCTCAACCATCCGAAGTCCTAACTGAATCGGATCGCAAAGCTTGAAATGCCTTTCGCAAAGCGCTCACTTTTGAAATGTTTGTCTGTCTCCGAGAGACTAACGAATTCGTTCCCAGCCCTCGGGGGTTCATAATTTTAGAGATACACTTTTCTTCGGGATCACCGGAGTGGCGATTCCGGGGACATGTCGAAGAATGGGTGGTTTTTTCTCTTCTTCAAATTCTCGACTGGGTCCTTGGAGGCTCGTCGCAGCATGGAGTACCGAACTGGAACTCTGAGGCACAGTGCGGCTGAACCCGTGAAATTTTAATATTCCACTCGAGTATAGTCCGAGCCCGTGGCGGGAATATTTCTCAATGTTTGAAGTAGGAATGTATTGTTCGTCTCATCTTGAGCTTGAATGAGTCAACCATGAAGGGAATAGGGGTCGAAGATAGGGGCTAAGTCGGCCATCACCGGCCAAACACGATGAGCCTTGGATCCAAACAGAGCCACCCGTATTTTCCTCATACCGCCACTTCTCTTGCCTGGACTCCGTGGCTCGCCCCTACGCCAACCCTTCCGCCCCTCAGGACTTCGACGTTTCCCCTGCCCCTTTGGACTCCGGGATCGCCCGCAACCAATTTGCGGACAAGCGCACACTGGCAACAAAGGTGATCGCGAATGATATCAAATGAGCCTGTTGAATGTTCCTCACGTACTGTACATACGGTATAATCTATCGATAATCGATTATCCCCTGGCGGCACGATCTACTCCCTGGAGTCGGGCTCCGTGTGCCTCTGCGTTAACTGCGCTCCTATGAAAAAATCTTGGGCGAAGGACTGTATTCTCAGCTTGTTCTCAGCGACGGACTTGTCTTTTCACCGACTTCTGAGTCTTCCCTCTGTCATTGTGAGAAGGCCCGACACTGGTCGACATCGCCAACGCTCGGTTTCCTATTGTCTCCGTGTCGTCACTGCTTTTCTTATCGATCGCGTGCACTTATTTTTCATCCCGTCAACATCACGACAATTTCGCGCGATGACGTTGTACCTGGCTTTGAGAAATCGTCTTTGTGCTTGCTCTGCGCTGGCCTCCACGGCTCTCTAAATCTCAAGTTGTTGCGGTGCATCCCAGTGGCAGTACTCTTTCGCCTTGCCGTGGATCCACAGTGATCCTAGACCGGAATCAAGCCTGGAATCTGATTCCCTATGTCAGGGTGAGCCATTCTGAGTCCCTATCAAGAACGCGGGTCAGCTGCGGAGTACTTTATGAATGATCTCCTCAAGACGTGCGAAACGTGGCGTCATTTATCAGGCCCCCGACCACCGATATGAGGTCGTGATGAACACTGGGAAAGATTTGGCGCAGAGCAAGCAGTTTTTAGAAAGCTGCAGTTTTTTTTGGCGCAAATCGCACCTGCGATAGAATTACGCAACAATGATGCGATCGTCTGTTGGAAAGGGAAAGACGAAAATATCGCAAAAAAAAACGCAACTCGACGACTACTTGGAACAGTGGACCACATCGTCATCGTCGACTCGAAGCGGCCTAGTGGCTGGGGGCTCCAGAAATATCACAAGGTCCTCCAATGCTATAAAAGGCTGCGAGGAAATCTGTTCAACCTCATCTGCTCTCCCTCCTACCCTTCACCTAACCACCACTTCACTTGATAACTATGGGATTCTTTGGTGGCGATTCTAGCGAGGCTCAGGCCTACGACCAGGTCTAAATTATTGCCATTGCTTCTTAGACATCTCCCGCTCATCGTACTACTGTAGTTCTCCTCTGGCAAAGTTCACAAGTCCGACATCTCTCACGAGCTCCTCGCAGGCGCTGCATCCTTCGTCGCTGCCCGCGAGTACGAGAAGCACGTCGAGAAGAACGGCAAGCCCCAATCGCACGCTGAGGCCAAGGAGCTCCTCGCAGGTTTCGCCGGCGCGTTCATCGACAAGGTTAGTCTTTGGATCGATCCCGACGTATGAATACTGAAACTCCTCAACCTTGTAGGAGGTCGAGTCGCACGGCCTTGATTTCGTCGACAAGGAGAAGGCCAAGTACGACGGTGTGTTGTCTATCTTTACATTATCATTCACCGCCAGTTCTAATTTTTCTTTTTTCCCCTCAGCGCACAAGAGGGCCAGTGAGGTTGTCGAGGTCGATTACGCTTAAATCGGGATCGCTGTAGTTGAAAACACAAATGTACACTGGTATTATCAAACATGGACTTCATAACCTTTCAGCGTTGACAAGAATTCACGAGAAAACTGCGCCCTGAATATCGAAATTTTCATCGTTGACCCTACACCCCTGATCCAGATATGTTTTCACTTCGCTACTGGAACAATAAGTTACCGATTTGAACAAGGGACCAATTTGCGACTCAAATCGGCCTGGTGTCTGGGGGCTCTATTTTCCCGAATAGGAGGTACTCAAAGTGCTATAAAAGGTTGCGCGGAAATCAGTTCAATCCCATCTCTCTCTCTTACTCTTCACTCACCCACTCCACTTCACTTTATAACTATGGGATTCTTCGGTGGTGACTCCAACGAGGCTCAGGCCTACGACCAGGTCTGCTCTGTCGCTATCGCTCAGCTACCTCCCGCTCATTGTGCCATTGTAGTTCTCCAGCGGCAAGGTCCACAAGTCTGACATCTCCCACGAGCTCCTCGCCGGCGCTGCATCCTTCGCCGCTGCCCGCGAGTACGAGAAGCACTGCGAGAAGAACGGCAAGCCCCAATCGCACGCCGAGGCCAAGGAGCTCCTCGCAGCTTTCGCCGGCGCGTTCATCGACAAGGTTAGCCTCTGGATCGCGGCCGATCTTGGAATACCACTAACTTCTGAGCCTGTTCCTGTAGGAGGTTGAGTCGCACGGCCTTGACTTCGTCGACAAGGAGAAGGCCAAGTATGACGGTGCGTTGTCTACGATTATTCTGCCGACTCCTGTTCTGATTCATCTCCTCCTCAGCGCACAAGAGGGCCAGCGAGGTCGTCGAGGTCGACTACGCTTAAATGAGGATCGCTGTAGTTGAAAATATAAATGTACACTGGGTATTATCAGATATCGCTCCATAAACGAACCTTTCTGTGTCTCAGACTGAGTGAGCTGCATCGTCATGATTCGCCACACAACGGAGAGCACTGACGACGCGCGCGTTGACGTTGATTAATGCGGGCAATCCCGAAGACGATTATCACCCAGAGGCATCATCGATAGTAAGTCCTACGAAATTCCGTAAAGCCCAACACAACAGAACTGCGATGCCTTGTCTTTTTTGCAGTATGGGAGATGCAGATTCTGTTTTCCACATCCGAAATGGGAGCTCTGATATTTATGCTGAGTCTTATCGACAAGTCGTCCGTCTTTCATGTAGGGATTGTTGTCTGGCAAGCCTGAGGCAGGCGATGGAAAACGTCAACGGACGAGCCAATATCAGACGCCGTTCGTTGTACTTGTAGCCAGAGACCGGAAATAACTATCCCGGCGCCGTATTCCGTAGAGTCGGGCAACATGTCGCTACTAATATTGCGCCCGGCAGATGACTGAGTGAATGTGCAGAGGATTGAGGACAGGGTCTTGCCGACGGGAACTGTTATGCCGGTGCGCACTGAGAATTGGGATGCGTCAGCCAAAACACGACATAGAATATTTTCTATGTCCGAGTCTTTTGAAGATTCAGAAGAAGGCTGAAGTCAAGAGGAAGCCATTTGATGGCGCCTAGACAAACATGCGCGTCGCGTCGGCACGCGACATGTGATTTACGGCCCGATCATACCCAGTGCACATCGCGCCGTGTCGGACGCTCAACTCCCCGACCTGGCTTACTACTAATACTAGCATTCCTCGTTTACCAATCAGTATGCGGGTGAATTTTTGCTATATATCTACTAAAGGACCCCACGAGAGTCCCCAACACCAACCATGACCCCTGCAAACTACAAGCGAATTGTGCTCAACTCCCGCCCAGAGGGAGAGATCGAACCGACGACGTTCCGCACCGAGACCCTCCCTTTGGACCTCAAGCCTGGCGTCGACGAAGTTCTCGTTCAGGTAACCTGGATGTCGCTCGACCCCGCGATGCGCTCGTACATCCGCGAGCAGGGCAGCTATATGGCTCCCGTGAAAATCGGGGATGTAATGCGCGCGCATGGGCTCGGGGTGGTGGTCCAGGCCGGAAGCCAGAGCACCCAGCCCGTTGGCCAACTGTAGTTTCGGTGCGTGGTTCCTTTTTTCTAGTATGTTGTCCTGAATTAATTATCATAGGATGGACTGAGTTTGCTTTGATGAAGGCCACAGAGGTCCAAGCAATCACGTAGGTCTACATTGGCATGCGTTTGCGACTTTGCTCGCTAACTACACTTCTCAGCGTCCCGAAGGGTGCCCAGCCGCAGCCAGCCGCTGGATTTCCTGAATACGCTTGGGATTTCGGGACTCTCGGCGTATTTCGGCCTCAAAAAGGTCTGCGATCTCAAGCCCGGCGAGAAACTGGTCGTCTCGGGCGCAGCTGGATCCGTGGGTTCTGTTGCTTGCCAGCTCGGCAAACAGGCTGGCGCGACCGTCTATGCCATAGCTGGGTCGCAGGATAAGTGCGACTGGCTTGAGAAGGAACTCGGCGCCGACAAAGCGTTCAATTACAAAGGCCCGACTTTTGTTGAGGATTTCAAGGCGGTGGGGAACATTGATGTGTATTTTGACAATGTTGGAGGTATTCATTTTCTGTACGCTTGGGTTGGCGTCGTATTGACTTTGAGCAGGTGATATTCTCGACTTGGTTCTCTCCCAATTGAACAAGGTAAGCACGATTCGCATTTATTTGATTCATGTCGGTAACGTTGAACTTTCAGGGTGCCAGAATCGCCCTCTGTGGTATGTTCTTCAGTTTTCTTCCCGTGTATCAGACCCTCACTTGTGAACAGGCGCCATCTCACAATACAGTAAGTCAACGACAACCGTTGCATTTCATCAATGCTCAATTCCTGTCTGTAGACGCGTCCAAGCCCAAGGGTCTGCATAACTATCTTTCCTTGATTTCCCAACGGGCGAAGATTGAAGGCTTCTTGATTTTCGACTATGTAGCAGAGTTCCCTGCGGCCAGGGAAGAAATGACGCGGGGTCTCCTGGATGGCTCTATCAAAGGAAAGTTTCATGTTGTAGAGGGACTGGAACAGGCCCCAGTCGCGCTACCGATGCTTTTCAGCGGAGGGAACACGGGCAAACTGTGCGTTAATTTTGATTCTTTCCTCTTCTATGCTTATAATAATCTCTGGTGTGCAGTGTCGTGAAGATTTCTGAAGAGCCGAAGTTGTAGTGGATTCACCTAATGTATCATCCAAAGCGACAAGTTATGTGCTGTTGACTCGATAGATCTGTCTGTGTACATACACTCCGTTGCCGCAGTAAAATAAAATTACATCAGTGCCACCATATGTGAAATTCCGCATGTTGAGCAGAAGCTGATCATGAGCAAGAACACTGAGCCCCTAAGTCGCGTCGCGTCGCCCAATTTGGAAGCGACCGCGCGACTTGATCCCGACATGTGATACTATCGATCGCCCAGAAGTGCAAGATGACCCTGATGTGCAAGATTTTGGATTTCCTCCCCTAATTCAAACCAGTTTGCCTCAGAAAAAAGGCTGAAGACTTGTAAGCTACATAGCAATGTTCTATCAAGTTTCTGGACACATCCCAGAAGAATTGAGGCCACTTAAATATCGAAAGGGGTGTCCATCAAATCTTGCACTTCCTAGTCATTTCCCCGCCAAAATAAGTGACCACTTTCGGCATCCTTGCTCCACCCTCAACTGAGCCACAAAAATTAAGCCGCTTGGGATTATGCATATTCAGATGTACCAAATGCTACTTGAGAAAGCCGAGAGGCTAAGTATCTGTAGTAAACTCACAGGCGGACCATCAAAAAAATCTTGCACTTCAGGGCGATCGATAGTAAGTTATTAACCGTGTTTGATTGCCGCCATCGCTCGGTCGCTGCTCGATTCCGACCGGCAACCTCTTTACCTCTTTACCAACTACCAGAATGCGTGCGTATTCACTGAGGAGGCCAAACCACACACACTGACTTGGGCGCTGCAGATTACAAACGAATTGTGTTGAACTCACGCCCGGATGGCGACATTGAGCCTACGACCTTTCGCACAGAGACTCTCGCACTCAACAACCTCAAGCCCGGCGCGGGTGAGGTGCTCGTGCAGGTAACCTGGCTCTCGCTCGACCCGGCCATGCGCGGGTACATTCGCGATGTGCGCAGCTACCTGCCGCCGGTACAGATTGGAGAGACTATGCGCGCACAAGGTCTTGGCGTTGTTGTTCAAGCTGGTAGCAAGAGTGTCCACTCCGTAGGCCAGCTAGTTTCGGGCGCCTTCGGTATACACCCTCGCTTCTGTTGTTTCTGTTGACCTCACACTGCGTAGGGTGGACCGAGTTCGCTGTAATAAAGGACAGACATGTCGAGAAAATAACGTAGGTCCTCCTATGGTTTGGGAGACTAAATTGACTAGTTCAAGTGTACCAAAAGGCGTCCAGCCCCTTGATTTCCTCAATATTCTTGGGACCTCCGGGTTAACAGCATACTTCGGTCTCCGGGACGTCTGCCAACTCAAGCCGGGCGACAAGATGGTCGTCTCCGGCGCAGCTGGGTCCGTTGATCTGTCGCGTGCCAGCTTGGGAAGCGCGCTGGTGCAACGGTGTACGCCATCGCCGGTTCGCAGGAGAAATGCGAATGGCTCGTGAAAGAACTTGGCGTCGACAAGGCGTTCAACTACAAAAGCCCAACCTTCCGCAAGGACTTCAAGGAGGCAGGATACATTGACGTGTACTTTGACAATGTCGGAGGTGAGTCTGCTTTCTGCTACCGTGATTACCCGGGCTAACTTTCGAAAGGCGATATCCTTGACATGGTTCTCACCCGACTGAACAAGGCAAGTCAGCTTTTATTGCTTTACCGTGCCTACAATAATTTTTTTAAAAACTTTTAGGGTGCACGGGTTGCACTTTGTGGTATGCATGCCGGTCTCGCCTCAGCTGATTGCCCATAACCCTCGCAACAGGCGCCATTTCACAGTACAGTCAGCCAACCAAGTTACATTTATGTTCGTTCGCTTATGCCTTCATACAGACGCCACCAAGCCGAAAGGCCTCCAAAATTATCTCACCCTCATCTCTCAACGTGCAAAGATTCAAGGATTTATCATGTCTGCATTTCTTTTCACCTCGTTCCTTCAATTATTAATTTTACGGCAAGCCTCGACTACACGACTGAGTTTCCGGCGGCGATAGAAGAGATGGGGCGTGCTATTGCGGACGGATCTTTGAAAGGGAAATTCCACATCGTGGAGGGTTTGGAGCAAGCCCCGGTTTGCGCTGCCGATGCTCTTCACGGGAGGCAACACAGGAAAATTGTGCGTGAAATTATTTTGTTTTCACTTCGACGCTTATGTTTTTTGGCTGTCCTAAGGGTGGTGAAAATTTCGGAGGAGCCGCGGACGAAGCTGTAGGTAGACGGGTTGTAAGAACGTATCTATATACTGCACAATATTTACTGCATTTTTCACTTCGCATCTGGCGAAGTTGCATGTGATACTCCATGATTAGTCATGCCCCAACAAAAGTCCCTCGGCTCTCTTCCCCTTCCAACTCGTTCGATATTTTTGAGAGCGATGCCACGCTGGGCGTCCAACGCTCTGCGCCAGCTTCAGCTCGTTATCCCGGGCGGCGCACTCACATATTACCTGGATACGCCATCCCACCTTGCGGCTGCGCTGAACGCAGATGTGGACAGCTGGGGACGGTGCGCCCGCTTGGCTGTAGTCGTAGCGCTGGCGTACTCATTTCTTGCAGGACGGTCGCACTGAGCAGTTTATCCCCTTGCTGCTCTGACGGTCGCGCTCTTCTTCTACATCTTTCCTCATGCCATGGATCAATAATGTCGCGACCGATGTATGTCTGCTCTCCGTTCAATTCCTGCTAGTTGACCTGAACCTGAGTTTTTCAGTTCCGCTCGTGGCGAGAGTCCGGTGGTGCTCTCGTCTGTGATTCGTGTGCGCGTCGACTCCTTGCCGCTCACATCCTGCCCTAATCTTCACTGCAGATGTTGACGTTTTCTATCGTGACTGGAGGGCTGTCGATGCTGGTTACGCTGGGGCAATGGTCGAGTTTGGGATATCCCAAGGCCATCGTGGCAGTGAGTACTCCTGCAGGACGTTACATTTCGTCCATTTATCTTCTCGTCGCTTTCCCACAGCGTCGGCCATATATGCGTTAACGTTTGGGCTACTTGGGCTCATTCCCGCGCCGGGTATTCGATCTGAACGGAGGCGGATTAGTTTTTTCTTGTCTTGAAGGCGGAACTATAATGCGAACACGCAAAAGCAGGGTAGTCGTACCTGCACGAGCCTAGAAAATATTCCATTCATGTACTCTGCCCTCATAGATTGTATAATATCAGTTTCGGCCATAGGAAGCTTCTACCTGACTGCAATGAGTCTGCATTGAAAAATTCGCGGGAAGCCCCTATCCTTTGTTTGGCTGCGTAATCCGAAGTAAATTCCGTCGATCATTTCAACTTTTCGACTTGCCGCAAATTTAGCAGCGATGGACGAGGAAGACGCGCCTCGCGTGAAGCGCTTCAAGGTTTGCCTATAATCTCGTGCTTACCACTCTGCTGACTGCTCCCAGCACCAATCTTATGCCAAAAGTCTCAAGGAAGTTCACCTTCCCTCTGCTCTCAGTCAAACCCCACTCGACAATGACCTCGAGGTGGGATATAATCACTGGAGTCCTTACAGGCAGCTCATTTGCAATGTTCAGGACCATGAATCACACTTCTACACCTCATTGGAGCACTGGAAACAACTCACCTTTCGCCTGGGTTCATTAAATTTTCCCAGCGTGCAGGGCCTCTATCCGCGTCTATGCCGCTGCTTCTACACAACTGGCAAGATATTATGCAACTCTGGGTGTAGCTTGGATGAATCTGATGACGAAGGTCTCCTTGCAGTCCTTGAGTGCGTTCTTCAACAATTTACCCGGAGTACATGTTATTGACCCTCGTCCATTACAGCCTGCTTCAAAAAATAACGCACGACCTGCGCATGACGCTATCCCCCGTCTACCTTGATCCCGTGTTGCCGCGACTTCTGCGCTTTTGCTACGTTCCAAAATAATTTCGGCACCTGCGCTGACTGCGCTGCTTGCCACATTGCCGCGTTGTTCAAGTTCCTGTTGATTCCGGCGTCGTCCACCACGGAGCTACAGCTACTGGAGAAGACGTGGATATGTATACGGGATATTCTACCGCGATGCCTGCCCGAAGTGCAGAGAGCAATGTCGGAAGTTTGGGGTGGGGTATTGCGACGGCTGAAGCCGGAAGCGAAGAGAGGGCAGTTATACTGCTGGCTGAGAGCGTAATTGAACAAACGAGAGTGAAGTTCAAGACGCCGCCGCTTGGTGTGTGGTATACGCGTGCAAGGTACGTCTGTGTTTCTTCATATTTCGACGCTTATATCTCCGACAGTGTTTCCGCAAACCCTCCACACGTGTACACCATCTATCGTTCTCCCTCTCCTCAACACCACCTTGCTTCCCCGGCGCTGTTGTCATCCGAACCGACTCCAAGGACGTACACCCTCCTGCGACGTCTTTTGACTGCGCTTATTCACCACGTTCGAAATGCGGAGCATTTTGCCGCCGTCGGAGATGTTCTCGTAGACCGATTTATTTTACTAACGCAAGAAACCTCCCCGGACGACCTTGAGCGTTCCGGCGGATGATGGACCTAATATCCATCCCCGCTGCCGTCCGTCGCAACGGCTCGCGACTGACTCGTAAATACTATTCACTTTTTCTCCCTAGGGCATGTTAATTTTTATCCACAGAAAAGCACGCAACGGCCCTCCTGGTGGCTTTCCCGCCCGTGCTAAAGCTTTATCTCTCG
>JARJCM010000577.1:0-42298 GCA_029233265.1 Mycena alexandri | reverse complement strand
AATATTCAGCCTTGCCCAAGCGGTACCCGCCGTCAATCCCTTATCCAGTATGTGCAGTTTTCTGGTAAGTGAGCCGCGAACGGGTTGCGACTTATAGCCTTGGTATGTCTTTTGACTAACCGTGCGGGATACACGTTAGTCCTCATTTTGGATCATGTGCGCGGTTAAAACACCGAAAAACGCATATTTCGGCGTGTTTCGATTCACGGCTTATCAACGCGCCATCAAAGGATTCCAGGGAAGCGCTGTCTACGCTACAGGCATAGGGACGATCGTCACCGACAAACTCTCCATTGAGCTCGCCCTCTACACGCCCAAGGCTTCCATCCGCTTACTCTCCGTCCTTCGCGTTTGCCAGCAGAAGAAATGCACCTTCCATTTTGACGAACACGGGATGTGGATAACGGATTCCCGCGCGAACGTCCTCTGCACCGGTTCCATTCATCCTTCCCGTCATCTCTATCGTGTCGACTGCATGCCCACCGTCCCATCCACTGCTTCCACCGCCACCGCCCCTCTACGCGATCTTCGAAGCTGGCATCTGTGTCTTGGCCACGCACACCACCAATCTGTCGCTGATCTCTACCAGAACGGCGCTGCCGACGGTATGAATCTCGATCCCTCATCCACTGCACCTCCATGTGACGCCTGTATTCGGGGGTAAACAGGTTCGCGCAATCATTCCGAAAGTCCGTGAAGGACCCAAATCAACTCGGAGATTGGAGCAGGTGCACGTAGACATGAGTGGGAAGCAGGACGTGGTGTCGCGGAGCGGGAACCTCTACACGCTCGATATCGTTGACGACTGTACTTCGCGCGGCTGGTCGATCCCAGTCCCCAATAAACATATCGCTCTTAAGACCCTGATGGCTTGGCAGCTTGTGGTGGAAGCGCAAACGGGCGAAAAAGTCGGATGCTACACTATCGACAACGGCGAGCTAAAGTCCACCGAATTCGACAACTGGTGCGGCGCGCGCGGTATCGAGCAGAAGTACACGGCACCGCACATGTCCAAGCAGAACGGCAAGGTCGAACGGTTCCACCTTTCCATCCACGGCAAAGGCCGCGCGATGCGCATAGCGTGCGACGCCCCCCCGTATCTCTGGGACGAATTTTGTGTCACCGCAGCATACCTACACGCCAGAACCCCCTCAAAGTCACAAGGCGGCCTTACCCCGCACGAGTGCTTTGAACTCACCAAGCCCAACCTCTCACATCTGCGCGAGATCGGCTGCAGGGCATTCGTCTTGGTGGAGACGCATAACCCCAAGGTCTACGCCAGATCAATTGAGTGTGTTATGATCGGCTACGCGCCTCGATCTAAGGCTTACAGGTGCTGGGACCGAAAAAACTGGGAAAATTCACAACTCAATTAACGTGCGCTTCATCGAGTCGTGGCAAGTCGAGAAGGTCACCTTCAATAAATCCAAAATCGACCGTCTCACTGGACTCCCGCGGCCCCCTGCCCCCGCCGCTGGCGTCCCCAACGACCAATCTTCCGATGACCCGCCCATGTTAACATCAGCGCTGCCGAACGCCTCTGAGGCTGCGCCACTCCCAGTTTCCTCCGTTCCAAACCCCCCTTCTCCCTCCCCTTCCTCTCCCTCACCCGTCGCTCCATCCCCTCCAACTGTACTACGTCGCTCTTCACGCGAACGCCGGCCCACTCGCCCACGTGCCGCTAACACCGCTACAGACGACATCGAGGACGACGGTGAACTCAGAATCCTCCGGGACATCGCCGATACCATCGCAGCGACTCCGGAGGATGACGATGGAGAAGAAGAAGCGATGTGGGCGCAGCTCGACGCCTTCATCACGGAGAACCCCATCGACGTTGAGTGCCCCGACGATCCACGAACGTACGCTGAGGCCATGGCATCGCCTGACGCTGCGAAATGGATCGAAGGGACACACGAGGAACTGACTGCGCTCAAAGACATGGGAGTCTACGAGCTTGTCCCGCCCTCGTCCGTACCACTCAACAAAACCATTCTTGACGTCAAACCTGTCTACACACGGAAACGCGACATGAACGGCAAAGTCGTGCGAAACAAAGTGCGTTATTGCATAAAAGGATACAAGCAAATTTACGGCAGGGATTTCACTCACACTACTTCCCCAACTGCCCGCCTTGAATCCTTTCGTGCCGTTCTCCATGTCGCCGCATCCCGTGGCTGGGACATCCAGCAGATAGACGTCAAGACCGCATTTCTGAACGCGAACCTACCGCCCGACGAGATCCAGTACTCGCGCCAGCCCAGACACTTCGAGGAGATTGGGAAGGAGTCGTGGATGTGGAGGATTGTGAAGTCGTTGTATGGGCTGAAGCAGGCTGGACGCGCGTGGAATCACACGATGCACGAGGCAATGCTCGAGTGGGGTTTCAAACGACTGCTGAGCGAGTGGTGCGTCTACGTCCGGCGGCGGCCCGACGGTACGACGAACTTGGTCGCTGTCCATGTCGACGACATGCTCTGTGCTGCGAGTGACGCCGCTGCAAATGAGCTGTTCAAGACACAGCTTAAATCCAAATGGGCGATCACTGACCTTGGCGAGGTTAAGTACTGTTTGGGGATCGCAGTCGTACGCGACCCCGAACGCCGCACCGTTACTCTGTCCCAGACCGCCCTAATCGACCGTGTCATCTCGCAATTCCACCAGACAGACGCTCACCCAGTTTCTACCCCCATGGAACCTGGCCTCAATCTCTGTCGCCCAACGGACATCCCATCCCCCGAACTCGCCGCACGCCTGGCGACTATCCCCTTCCGCGCCCTCATCGGTGTCCTTCTGTACATCGCCGGTGGAACCCGCCCTGACATCGCATTCCCGGTCAACAAGCTTGCCGGCTTCCTGGACTGCTACGGGATAATCCACTGGATCGCCGCCATTCGAGTTGTACGCTACCTGAAGGGTACGCGTCTCCTGGGCCTTCGACTCGGTGGCGATTGTTTTATCAGTCTGGCGGGCTTCTGCGACTCGGACTTCATGAACGACCCCGACCGTCGTAAGTCTATCATGGGGTACTGCTTCTCTCTGGGCTCGGGGGTAATTTCCTGGGCATCGCGGAAACAGAAACCGGTAACCGTGTCGTCGACGGAGGCCGAATACATTGCGGCGTCCGAAGCCTCTAAAGAAGCGTGCTGGCTGAGAATGTTATTGCGGGGCATCACCGTCATTGTCGACTCACCCACTCCCATCTCCTGCGACAATAACGCCGCAATCATCCTCGCCGGCGACCAATCCTTCCACTCGCGAACTAAGCACATCGAGAACCGTTACCACCACATCCGCGACGCTGTTGAGAAGCTCAAAGTCCACCTCCCCCGCGTCAACTCCAGAGACAATGTGGCCGACACTCTCACTAAAGCCCTGCCAACTGTCGACTTCATCCGCCACCGCGCCGCGCTGGGATTGGTTTGAGGGGGTGCAATTTGAGGGGGTGTTCTGGCGTGAGGGGGTGTGTATGGGTTGCTGCAGTTTGCGTTGAGGGGGTGTGTTGGACGCGATGGATCGCGAGCAACGTGAACTGCAGTAACGACCGAATACGGTGTGTCACATCACGGGAGCATAACCGTGATTGACGCGCTGGCGATGCCCTCACTCGTGTAAGGTAGGGGACAGACAAATACGGTTGCCCCACGTGATGTGACAGTAACGGTCCTTTTTGGGAAGACTCAACGTTCAACGGCTCTTTTGAACACTTCATTGTAACTTAGCGACAATCGACGCCCATAGGGTTGTGTGTATTCATTGTTTATGTATTCCTGATTTTTCTCAAGAATTTTGGTTCAAAATTGGAAGACTAGTTCCAGTTTTTCTGTGTAACATAGCACAAACTAGCTTTTATATTATCCGTTTGCTGGATTACACCCAGTGAGGTGCTCTGCAGCAGATCTGGAGGAAATTTCATACATTTCTCAAGTGTTCCCAACTGCCTAAACACCCTGCAGATTGTCAGGTCTCTTGTGGTATGATTCGAAACAAAGCAAACATGGGTGTATCGACGAAGGTGAACACTCAAGGGCCGTAGATATTGTCTGAAAGGCTTCTTACACAATGAAACGAGGGTGTGAAATAAATTCTTCTTGAATGGAATGAAGGTTACAATGCAACTTCAACAAAAAGCAGTATAATGTCAGAAATATTGGAACTAGTCTTTCAGTTTTGGACCAAAACTCTCCAGAAAAATTGAGAGTACATGGAAGACATTTACACATAACCCTATGGGCGTCGATTGTCAATAAGTTACAATGAAGTGTTTAAAAGAGCCGTTGAACGTTGAGTCTTCCCAAAAAGGAGCGTTATTGTCACATCACGTGGGGCGACCGTATTTGTCTGACCCCTACCTTACCACTACGTGTGAGGGTAAGCGCTCCATTATTCCACCGCAGAACATCGTAGCTAACGATAGAATAGTTCTTTAGTTACTCACAGAGTGTTCCAGGTGAATAAATGACTCGTGTACCACTACGTGTGAGGTTCTTTAGTTACTCACAGAGTGTTCCAGATCCAACAACCGCTCCACCTGGGCTCCACCGACGGTGCTGCCTCCGAACTCTGACCGAGAGGCACGCGGGAATTGCCGCCGTGACACAGACCTCCCTTCCGACTCCTCTCCATCAGCATAGCCACAGCGATCAATCACTTTTGGCTCGATAAACAGAGAACTTCAATTCTTCACCCCAGTTCTCTCCGAGTGACTCCAAAATTTCGCCTACCCTCCCATTTTCATTCATTATGAGTCGCCCTGGGAGCTCAGAATAATATCTTTGGACCTTTGAAGCTCCCAAATCCATAATTTATTGGCGAGGATGCTATCAGTCATGATGTCATCTCAATTTCGTAACGTGAAACAGAGAGAAACCGCGCAAACTCGAATTAAATTCAGTTCACTTCAGCTCACTCTAGAAACTTGTGAGGGGACTACTGTATGCCTCAGATGTTGGCCACCAAATTCTGGGCTCAACAGCCAAAGGAACGAGTGCGGTAGGAAATATCCAAGTCACCCGAAATGACCGAGTGCCCCGGACCGCTGATCCGGACCCTCCTCCTCCTCGTCTGCACAGCATGTCAAAACTTTGAGAGGTTGATGTCAGAAACTTTAGTTCCGCGTGCCTCTTGACTCTGACTTAACTGACCGTTATTGAAGAGAAGCCACTTCCCTTCACGATTTGCATCGGACAATATTGGGTTCGTTTGGGAACCAACAAGCATGAACCCCATTACTCACCCGAACTACGTGGCAGGAAATCTTTGATTTTCAGCCCCAAAATTTGACTTTGGGAGTCATGCAGTTGAGCCCGGGCCCAAGCCTAGGGTCGCGGGTATGAACCAGGGAGACCTGTACGAACACAGTAAGTACAAGCTACATTAATAGTAAGTATCTGTAGTATAGAATAGTGATTAGATAGACATACCTCTCACGTAGTTCGTCGTAAGAACCAGTGAGAGGAAGTACGTAATGAGAAAATAATTTAGCTTGGCGCGGCCCCGTGAGGCCGCAATGTCGACTTGACGCGTAGCCCGATGTACAAATCTTAACAGCGGGCCCTCAAAAATTCTGAGCCCGGGCTCAGGGTCGGGCTTGGGCCTAAGCCCTGACCCGGTAGGTAGGTAGGTAGGTAGAATTACACGGCCGGTCCCGCTTAGGAACGCCGGCCCAGGAATTATCTAAGTGTACAGGGCACTAATTGTACACTATGGTCCCTGGACTCCTCTCCAACCCCACAGCCGAGCTCACAGCCGCAGTCTTTCAACCCGCCGCTGTAGAACTGAAGAGAAAAGAGAGAAGCAGTGAGTGGAAGTGAGAACCTCGAAACAAGCTCGGGACCGGAACAGCCTGAATGTTTGCAGAATAATATCTTACAAGCCCAGGACAGGAAAACTTGGCCAGACCACAGTTGAGGGAGAGTAGAGTGAGAAAGACGGAGATTTCCTCCCGACCAGTATTCACTTGTTGATGTCCTTTGAGGTGGTGCCTGAAGTGGTCTGTGTTGGTATACTGGTATATTATCCTCTAAAAATTCAAGTCATCCTGGATGTAGGAAGAGCCTGCCATTCAAGCCAATTAAATCCTCCAAGCATTCACATGTTTCCCAATGTAGTTTATTCTGGAGGTCCAAAGTAGTGGTATGCCCCAAAACAAATACCTGGCGGTGAATGGATGCCTTGAATGAAGTTGCAACAAGTCCTTGAGGTCAAAATATGCATGATATTATGCCGAAGGAATATTGCGGAGGTTCAAAGAGATTTGGAGTTGTATAGCCCGAAGAGGAATTACCCCCACTTCTGTGGGTGACGGGAAGTCATCAAGTGATATCTGGGAGTCAAACTGCAAAGGGAAAACTCATATCCGTTATTGCAATGCATACAACTGTGAGTTCAGTCTGTTTTGAGTTTATTCCCGGTTCTCATCGTGACGCATTCCGCCCGTGCCGTTGGATTGTTGTGAAATATGTTGCATTTTCAATCTTTGTGTGTAATAGGTTTTGGAGCAAGCCAGTTCCAGAATTCCAGTGCGGCGTGCATGCGAGAAACGAGGCAGAACTACATAGCGCGGGAACCGAACGACTGTGTGTGTTCGCGCCACAGGAAAAGTCCACCCTCTCATGAGATACACAGCTTGCAGTTTAGGAAAGACATATCCGCAGCCACGCTCAACCGACGCTGAGAACATCCAAAAATTCGAATCCGACGACGGTGTGGCAGTGCAAGTCTGACTAAGCGATTGACGCGGCGACAGTGACTCGGAGGCGTTGGTGAGGCGTCGTGAGGAGCGGGCAGCGCTGATTATTAGGGACGGCACAATAGTTGCGCCAGTAGCACAATGGAGCTCAGGGAGCAAATTGAGCTGGATGCGCGAAGATTCATTTGGATGTCGTTTTTATTTTCACTTTTTATCTTTGCTAACCATTCATCTACATCGGTAGGGCTCAAGAAGGCTGCTCGCAGATCTGCTCCAGCGCTGGGGGCTTGGTAGACTGTCTGGGCGTGCTATCGGCATACTTCGATTTCAAGACTGGGAAGGGGCGCGTCATAAAAGGGCGATGAAAATTTTCTTTCTTTTCACTATTATCTGCACGCTAGTCGTAATCGGGGTCACTCTCGCGCATCCAAGTACACTTTAGAGTGCAAGGAACGAGAGCCCAGCCATAGAACGAGTTCGCGATCTTAGATGATGGTGGTGAGAGGATCAAAGGAAACCCGGAACATCACTATTTGACATCTTAAGTTCGACGATTGTATATCCAAAGTTATGTTGAAGGCCTCAACGCTCCAAATATAGATATATATACACGGGCTATTCTATGCGCTACGTTATCATAGTCAAACTCAAGTGCTAAACTTAAGTACCGCTGGCGATGAAATTACCTTAGAACTTGAGAAAAGCTAATAAATTTGAACGAGCGAAGACGCGAGTATTTGGGATGAGGAAGACACACGTATGACAAACGAGCAGTCATTCAGCGGTTTAAATGATGGTATTTAAGTGCAACATGCGCGTTTTGGGTAATCTCATGAAGCCTATGCAATGCGAGCCGCGTCATATTCTTCATCGCCACCTGGCTTGATATGGATCACGGGCAACTCAGAAGCCAAAGGAAGTCTCACCGCGAGGCGAGTACTGGTTCCCTTGTTGGCCTGACTCTCAATAGTCCCTTCGATGCTATATCCCAGTCCCACACGGACAATGATCAACGCCGGTCCGATGTTCTGTCACTTCTGTGAAGCAGGATGTCGAGATTGGTCTCTGAGAGTTGAAAATGGCGGCACTCACAATGAGGTGCGTTGCAATGCCATCTAGGATGAAAAAGATTTCCTGCCGGCCGATTATTGCCAGCACTACAGTATTTAACGGGGAAGCGAAATGTACGGGGAAGCGAAATATTCGCTGTCCCGCGCCTTCAGGGCGCTGTATGTAGCCGAATTTTTGGTACACGATACACATAGATAAGAAACCTCTGGTTGCAAAAGGATTTGTCCACAGAACTTCCTCGGGGCTCAAGACATCCAATTCTCTGTTTCCACGCTTATTTGCCGGATTTGGTCAAAGTTGGGCATCGGGCTCGGTCCTGGGCTAATGAATATTCATAATTCTGCACGCTTGGGGGTTTTCGGGGGGGAGGATCACGAATATCGACATCCCGGAAGTCGTAGGTTACTTGCTGCGCGACAATGGGACGCGTTTCGCTTCCCCGTGATGGGATCAATCTGGCAGTTTCAAAAGATGGCTCTCGTTCTCCACCAGAACAGCAGCAATTCACACAGAGCTTTGGGCCACGGGGTAGTCAGGATATCGTACAGTCGATATACAAAAAAATCCCTAATGGTTTTGCACACTATTGCATCTTGAATGGCGAAATCGCTTGAGCATTTCGCTTCCCCGTTAAATACTGTATTGCGAACATGCAATACATTGCTCCAGACTCCAGTCTGGCAAAAATCCGGTGAGTGGACTATCTTTCAATCAGATCATACATACACCATTGCGGTCGTCCTCTTGTAGTGATGCTGCGGCATGTTTCCGGCACTAATGTGGACTGCGTCGCGCCAGATCCACCATACTGTACTATTTTGACCAAGTGTTCACGTCACGCATCACACCCCATTTTGTTTGATGTGTGCATAAATCACCATAAACCGAAAGAAAATTTATCGGCTATCTCGGGCATCCAAAATTTCCAACTTTGTGAACACTTGGTCAAAATAGTACAGTATCCGTCCAGCTGGGGTCGTCCATCAGCGGATGCACCAAAATGTACAGCGATTCAACGACCTATGAGAATCATCAAGCAGAAGTTTGTGACTGTAGCCAATAAATATTGAAGTCTGGCGTTGATGTATGGTACGGCCGTGGTAGCACATGCCATGACTGAAACAAAAATATTATATTGGCTTTCGCAGCCAAACACCAACGTACCCATGGTGGATACGAGGAGAGTCCCGGGTACCACGAGTATTCTCGTTTGGTATCCCCAACCACGTAGCACCGATACAGCTAACATATTGGTTAGGTCGCTCACCACAATCTGCGAAGTAAAAGACAGAACCAATAGAGAATCCCACACGAGGCTGTTAGATGAGATTAGTTCAGAGTGGAAATAGGAGCGGACAGGTCGAATAACTTGTTAGCCGCAAAAAGTAAGTTGTGCGCCTCCTGCAATGAATTTGACATGGCGGCCAGCCTCAAGAGAGACGCGGGAGGTGGTTGCACTGCGTCGTGCACAATTTGGTCGTTCAAGAAATGAATATCCACGGCTGGCTTGATGATACAGAGGACGATTTGGGTCGTCTCTAAGATAGCCGTTGACCAGTTCGCCAGCGGGATGATTTTTCCGGACTTTCTTCGGCGGCCAAGAGCATATAGGGAGAAGAAGAACAAGTTGATATAAATGCCTTATACTGAGATTAGCCTTCGAAGCCGATGGATGAAGATATTGCCAACCATAAAGGAAAACCTCTGCCTGTGACAACCGTTATGCTGGATACGATTTATTTTGCTGTGTGCCACAAGTGTGCCACGTACGCAAGCTGAGATGATTTTCAATACTTACCATCCAACGCCAGTTGTAATCGAATAGCGCGGAATCCACGACATATTGCATTTGCGAGGGTCCTGAGGAGGTGTGAGGGACCAAAGAGGAATAATTAGCGGGCGTGGGGCTATTTAAATGAGGATCTCAACAGAGCGCTCTAAAGATGCGCCGAAGGGATGATGACTATCACCTAAAAAGATAACTTGAAATACAGTTCCGTAGAACAATTTGCATCTCTAGAGCGGCCTACTGACGAATTGAAGAAGGTCACGGTGAATTCACGGGACTCGAGATTAGGGAAAACGTCTAAACCACAAATCGTGGCTCACTGCATCTGCCTCAACTTGACAACATGAAGAGGTGATAAGGGAGACGTCAGCTTGAAATAAACCCTAGGTTAGAGAGCTTGTGATGAACCTGAAGCTGTGTGTGATTATTTGTAAGGCGAAGTTATGGCCGGCAGCCGGAACGAATCGCGGTCGGCAATGTGATGGTCAAAACCGAATATTTCCGCGGGTTGCGATCGAATACAGTGATGGAAAAGTGACTGTAGCTCATCGTGCAGAGCGAACTCCCGCTCCACCAGGGTGGGGGACAAGGGAAAGGAACAACCGATGCGACTGAGAAGGAAACTCCAAGAGCTATGTACATCGGACATTAGTTACGAGTCTACATCGGACAGTGGCGCAGACAAGTACCACGATCATAATGCTTGTAGGCTGTGTAGATTAACTGGCTCTGATGTACGCGCGAAAATATCAGGATCATCCATCACTCCGGGAGACAAGTTTTGTCAGAGAGCGAATATCAATAGTGACGCCACACAGTCGGTAAACTCAACGAGCAGTTTGCGGTCCCAGGGGGAGCCTATTTCATCTTTTCGACGAGAGGTTGCGCCGCTGTTGAACCGTGGGAAAGAAAATAAACGACTCAGTCCTTGATCGGCGACGCGGCTCGGTTATGGTGTTTGTGGTGGCCCAAAAAGTAAAAAGAAATACACCCAAAAAGGAAAGAGAAGAGAGGGGATTCTGAAACTCTTCCTCTTTGTAGTACTACTTCATCTGATAATTGAAGCGTTCAGACACTTTTTTTTTCAGCGCTGCGCAGGCAATACTGAAGTCGGCATAATGATTTAAATGTCTTCAGAGATTGCTTCAAGCTAGCTAATTTAAGGAGCCTGCACTCCTTCAAGGCTTAAGTATTTCCTGGCCCGTAGAGGGAGTCAAATGTATTTCTTCGGCGCTGCGCGGCAGTCATTTTGCTCACGACAATCATTCATGCAGGTCCTGCTGTATTCTTTTGGCAACTTGACTTATCCTTTGGTACTCTTCAGCCCATGCGACATCATAGTATTTCTAGTGCAGTGAGCCAGAAGGAAATCGAGAAGCCCGGGAAGCCGCGGGCCCAAATTGTAGTTTCGGGGAGAGTAAGATCCGAGGAACAAGCATGCAGCCAAGCAAACATAAGGACAAATGGATTTGCAAATTTTAAGTCCACAGATTGTACCCACATTAGCCAACTGATTATGTCTGAATTTTCAAGGGCAATGAAGACTACCGCACTGCAGGGTGATTTACGGGCCTCCCAACAAACTGGAACACGAAGAGGGGACGAGACAAATAGGGTAGAGTTGATTCGAAAGGATTTCACTTGATTTGTGTCCATAGAAATTGACCGCTCGAGAACGACGGCAAAAAACTTTAGTGCACAAATGAACTGCATCTAATCTATGCGGCCAATCACTGATTTCCCTTATCGGGTGTATCCATTTGATTGCATCTTCTGGATACACCCTTTTCGGACGCAATCAAACGGATACACCCTTTTCGGACTCGATACACCCAATTGGGTGTATCCCATCACCACAAACACCGTAACCGAGCCGGCGACGCATCACTCATCAATGGGACGGATGTGGCGGTGAACTCCCCATCCACCCGGGCAGTGCCTCGGTGAAATTCGGGACCGAAGTTTCGTTTGCTCTGCCGCTGATATCTAGCAGACTCATCTCCGGCAACGCCCATTTGGCCAAATGGTAAGGCGTCGCACTCGTACAATAAGGTGAAATGCGAAGATCAGCTGTTCGATTCAGCTAATGGGCATCTTCTTTTGCTCCTTTTGGATCAGGTCAGTTTTCTTCAGCCTGTGTGTTCATCAAGCTTTCTGCCAGTAGCACCAGCAGCCGTATCTTCCAGTCCGATCTCAACACGTCCATAACATTGGTCTAATTGCTTGAACCTTGGGAACCTCGTACTCGTAAATTCGAAGATCAGCCAGTGGGCATCTTTCTTTGCACCACCTTTTGCCTGTGCATCAAGGCAGAAGCTTCTTGCCTGAGCGGCTATTTCCAAGGCCTTGCCGTCTGTGATGGATATTAGGCCATTTCGGATCAATAATTCTCCATGCGCTCTCGATTGCGCACAGCATCCACACCGCCAATATTTTCACGTGATCGTGTTCAACCTGTGTTCAACCTCGGGGGGTCGAACTCGGGCATGCGTCGGCCTCGGGCACACCGTCTTCTGATTTCAATTGACTCATCTTTAGTTTACGTATATAAACGGGAGTCTCCCTCGTTGTGGAGACACGCTCATCTTATCCCAATACTACCAGGTAGACTCTCTTGTCCCAAAACTCTTTGTGTGAATCTGCTCATTCAGTACTAGCATCTTTGACTAGCTCTCAGTAACGTCTCGAACTTACGGTGTGTTAGACCGCGGCCTGCAAACTGGTGATTATTCCCATTTTGCTGCATTGAAGACTTGCTCTCACTGCGAAGGCCTCCCGGTGACATAAGATCATAGTTGGTTATATAGGGATTTTGGCCCCAATACCGAACTATTCTTTATTCATTTTCGCATTGGTTGCTTTGAAGCGACACCCACTTATTTCCCTCATCTCCGCGCGCTTCGAAAGCTCGCCTGCCCATCATCCGCAGGATCCCGGTATCTCTCACACCTTCCGGTCTGAACCTGCGCATGCTCAACCGATCTAACGCGTCCGGGATCAGCATTAGTCGCTCAATATTATTTGCATCCAGAGGTAAGACTGAGGAGCTCGTATCCTAAGTAGTTCGAATCATGGTTCGAGAACGTGGCTTTGTCAGTGAGCGACTCGCTGCCAAAAATAACCGGAAGGAGTGGGGGCACAATCCGAATGTGTAGTATATCAGATGCATAAAACAAAGTACTGGAGAACGTAAGAACTCAGCCCAGAAGCTCGACAAATTATTGTGGAGTCGCGTTTGATTTTTCGGCATCTGTGGACTCGGATGCCTTGTTTTCGTTATCTTTTATCCCCCACCGAGGATTAGTATTACGATGAAGCGGGATTTCTCGCTGCAAGAACACCGTTAACAGTCCTGCCCCACACAACCCTAACAGGACTTTCCACATTAACCGCAAGCTATTGGCAAATGCAATTCGCACTTGGGTACGCAGTGGCTCCGACAGCGACCTAATCAGCGGAATGGACACATATGTCAAATCCTGCCCTGGAACGAAGGACGCGATGAATTCCGCTGGTAGTTGGTGCCTAAGCTCATTCTGCAGAATTGTTGCCCCAATCGCAATGCTCCACGACTAAGCTCGATGTTAGCTAGAACTCAGGAGGCGGCGTAAGTGAATACCCTGACTTGTGAAAATGTTCGGGCGAAAAGTAACAAAGACAATGCCGCAGAGTTAAGTCCGACGTCGAGCGGAGCGAGCACGGTAAACGTCGTTGCGTACAGTAGTCCGAATCCAAATGCCGCAATCAGTTGCAATGGTACGGTCGTCCCAATGGATGTGTTGATGTTCAAAATTAGGAGAAGTCCAACACCAAGCATCATGGCAGACCACCCTATCCCAGACTATGGTGGTTCAAAGTCTTAATTCTACCTGAGGGCAACACATCTGGCACTTACGACGAGTTTGTATCTGCCAAACTTGCTGATCAAAACTCCTTGCAGTATGGCTGATGGGGAGATGACGGCGGCCATCGGGAAGATGTATAATCCTGAAAGCAGAGGGAGCGCCTCTTTTACGCCCTGAAAGTAGACCGGCCTGCTCATCGTTTACATCCCTGCAGGATGAGCCCGTAGAATTTGAACACCTACAGATAAACTAGAACACAAAGCCATGCGTCACGATTAGTGCAGGAAGTTGAACCAATGGGCTTACATGCTACGCTAGTGATGATCAGGCCATGGATGAAGGAGGCGATGTATCTATGCGACGTAACTTAGTAAACGATGCGAATCATGGAAGAAACTGCGTACCCGCTCAAAGAGGTGCAATTGGAGACGATGCTTCGGGGAATCTAATGAGTGGAACGTTAGCAGCATTCATGTAAACACTCGCCCCTCACCGAAGGGTAACCGGCGATAAACATCTCGTACAAAAGCGCACCGACAAGTCCTACCATGCCGATAATGAGCGGGGCGAGCACACGTGTTGAGTTCCATGGATGTGTAACTCCCGCCCATGTCAGAGCAAGAATGCACGACGTAGCGCTCCCGATGATCATGGTGTTGCCCCTACGTATAAGGTTATCAGGATGTGGCAGTGCAAATGGGTGTGCGTACAGCAGATCCAACGATGCGACACACTGGAGGAAATTTGGACGAGAGGGCTGGCGTAATCGAAGGAAACCAAAGACAGAGATAACCGCCAAACCCGCCATGGGCAAATTTATATCTTGGACGACGTCGCGTTAATGGTTTGAAGGAAGAGATAGAGAGTGGACACACAAAAGAGCCTAACGACTCCGTGAATATCGACGTGCCCCAAGATAAAAATTGAACTCACCATCTCCACGTCGTCTTTTGGACGATAACACCACCGATGAATGGTCCGGCAGCGGTCGTCACGCTGAAAGTCCTGTCTCATAAATGTCGAGTCACCGTGTAGTTGCATGTATGGCCAGGCTTACATCCCGATCAAGGCATTGAATAAACCACGATCTTTAAGTGGCACGACATCCGCGACGACAATGGCGGTGAGAGATTGAATTCCACCTGATCCAATACCTTGAATGACTGCTCTGAGTTAGCGAGGGACAAAATTTGTCACGCAGGGTCCCACCTCTGCCTGCAACCAGCACGGTCATGGAGTGTGCCGCACCGCAAACCGCGGACCCAACCGCGAACAGTACCAGCGAGGCCAATAGCACATCACGTCGTCCGAGGACCTCCGCTAGTCGGCCGCTGAGCGGTAAAATTGCCGTGGTGGCAAGAGTGTATCCAGTGGAGACCCAGGCGAAGGAATCGGTGCCATTGAGATCATGAATAATAGACGGCAACGCAGTTGCTAGCGCGCCCTGACGGAAAATGGGTTGTATGCATTGCTGCTAGGGGTGAGGTTTGGAACACACAATATCGAGCCCACATAACGCAATTGAAAGGCATAAAGCGATGAATATGACCCAGAAGCGCCAGTCGCGTTTTGGTGGCAGGGTAATCTGAGGATCTGGAGGCGCCATGGTCCAATTGAGGGAAGGGGACTCAGAAGAGCCTCGCATTCGGCCGACTTAACTATTGCGTGGCCCAATCTTCCTTCTGTTGATTGAAGGAAATGCAAATCACGTGAACTGTGTGTGATATGGGTACGGCGGAGATGCATCATGATACGGCTGAGATCAAGCTGAGATGTTGGGTTAGATCAGGTTAGATCGGGCTATTCAACCGGAATTAGCAGAGCATCTTCCCAGCGCTCCAGAGCATTCGGTGTTTACAATTGGTTCCACTACAACGGTAAGATTGAACGGGAATTTAGCTGAGGGGAACGCCGCGATGTGGTTTGTTGGGCATGAAAGTACTTGCACTGGGACTCGACTCATCCCACCGACGTCGGGTCACAGACGGACAGGATACGGTGTTCCGTCCCCAAGCCGGCCGTCGGCCTGACGCGCCAACACTCACATGATCCATTTTTAGAACGGCAAAACCTTCATGGTCGCGGCCGGCTTCCTGGCATATGGCCTGCCGAGCGCCGAAAAAGTTTGACCGTAAGCTGTCCGTATGTCACGCCATATTTCACAAACACGTACGGTGGGATTCCCTACACGGTGACTCGAGAAGTTTCATTTATTTGGACAAGCTCATAAGGGATGGCAGTAGGATGAAGAGGTTTTCACCGACCTTGGTTGGACATAACTGAAGTGTACCTGTGACGGTGGTTCCCGTTGACTCTGTGCACACAATAAATCTAAAAGCCGCCCAGGGCTATGTCTGAGGTATACCGTATACGCAGACTTCCATCCACAGCAGTTAAATACTAAATATACGTGCGATTCATTTCTCAACTGTGACTTTGTGGGTGATCAGCCTTGTCAGGTCGGTGCTCAAATTAGGAATGGTCTTGCATGGTAGTTGAACGGGATTAGGCCTGAGATTGTGCCCACGACAATATCGACAGGATGATGTGACCCGATCAAATGAACTACGCAGGTAAATAAATAGAGTGAGTACTCCCTAAACCGACCTAAACGAAACATGTCCCATCCCGAAATATTCCAGGTCAGCATATCCCGTCCATCAGGTCAAACCAACCACCAAGGCTCATGACATCAGCTCCGAAAATCCTTCTGGAAAGACAAAACGGAAAACCTCCTCATCGCCCTACTCCGGATATCAGAGTACCCAGAGAGCCAGATAGCCGCCTACAGGGACTTTTATGCGTCTTATGTCACTCCCCAACTGGGTCCGAGGCCAGAGGAGTTCGGTGCTCGTCGACCATCATCCTACATGGCTGATGATTTCACGCCCATTGAATTCAGTTGGGCTGTTGATGCCAATGGAACTCAAACAATTCGCTTTACCATGGAGCCATTGTCACCCACTGACGGTGCTCCGTCGCCGGTATCCACCTGGATTTCTTCCCTGGAATCCTTGTGTCCGTACACGGCGAGGAGTGGCTTTGATTTGAGGTGGAGCAAGATCTGTCATGAAACTCTAGTTCAGGACGCCAACCAGGAAATCTGGGCAGACGATGTGTCGAAGCACGGCTCTCAATTTTCTATTGGTAGGTCAAGTTAGTGTCATCCATTTGAGGTCGCTCATTGAATACGTGGACTCCAGGATGTGATTTTACAAGGAGTGGCCTAGTAACAGGAAAATCCTACTTTCTGCCTCACATTCGATCGAAGTCTACAGGAGTTTCCTGCTCCGCTATTGTAACAGGTTGCATGCTACGGCTGGGCCTTGAAACTCCGTGGACCGCGGTGTACAATTTTCTCAGGACGCTCCCCAGCGGCCTGGAGGTTACTCCGGAAATCGTATCAGTTGACTGTGTCGAGCCATGCAAGAATCGAGCCAAAGTCTACCTCAGGACCAACGCGGCGACCCTGCAAAGCATCTTGGAAGTCATGACCTTGGGGTTCAGCTTGACCGATCCAATGGTTGCCGAATCTGTCCACGTTGTCCGACAGCTTTGGCAACTGCTCTTCCCCACTGCAGGGCAGGAGATGACTATCATATCCCACAACGAGCAACACTACGCCAGTGGCTTTGTCATATATTTTGAAATGGTGTTGGGAGTCTCGCTTCCGCTTCCCAAGGTCTACATTCCTGTGCGTCATTACTGCGATAACGACCTCAGCATCGCCGAGGCCGTCTCCTCGTATTTTGTGAACTCGCCGAAGCAATATTCCTCGGTGGAAGCTATCAGAAACTTATTGTGAGCATCGCCCTGGGTCAATGGTATGCACCTGACATACATCTCAGCACGCACAGGTCACTAGCCACACGTACTGGCATCTACACGTATGTTGGCTGTGCTGCCAGAAGGACTGGGCCACAAGTCTCATTATACATTAGCCCAGAGGTATTTGCTCCAGAGCACGAGACTGCGTAGGCATAGAATACCGACGTTATGTGTCTCAGAGTTGTTTGCAGTCCTCCTACCTTTGATTCCAGGGGCAAACGCCCGAACTTGAACTGCCAACAAATTGAACCGTGGGGATTCCGCCGATATCGGATCATCAGCTTTGATCGGCAAGCTTGCGGTCTTCCCAAAATGGAACCACAGAGAGCCAATATATTACCCTGATGCTCACCCGAATTTCAGTAAGAGGGAAAAGAAAACGTTTATTTTTGCCATTCGAGCAGCGAGGTTTCACGCTGAAGTGACCGTCTACGAGAAACTGCTATATTTTAGACGAGTAAAACCGTCGTCACTGCATCACTCGTGGGCATAGAGTCCTGTTAACTGGTGGGCGAGGGCATCATTGATTTTGTGTGTATGCACAGAAGCTTTATACCCACTCAATATCCTCTTCCTTACAATCTCCGACGGCAGGTTTCGTCACCTGGTACCGCGCTCAGCCCTCCGCACTTTGGCACAGGAAGCAGTGATTTGAGCACGTTTGAGGAAGACGGGAGAAGAAGATGTAGAGGGCGAACGGCGCCAGTCGTAGGACCGAATCGTGAGATGCGGTTGTCAGCTTATGGTGAGATTTGAAATTGCATACCAGGGATATTGTGTATCTAGATGCCGTCGCGATCTATACGCGGAGCGTAGATATTCGTCCTTGGGAGTATAACCTCACGCCAGCTAAGATGGCCGCCGGATCGAGTCACTCGGACAGCCGAAAATGGCCGAATGCAAAGAGATCCAAATACCGGCACCTCCCGAAGTTGAAGCTTAACACAACTCTAGCAAAAAGGAAACCGGGGTGTCGAGTTCTAATTGCAGCCCCTGGAAAATGAACGAATAAACAGTTATTTCTTGGACGCATTTTGAACATGCAGCACCAAGCGCCGGAGAAGGGCTAAATTGAATGTCCTGCCGTCATTGGATCACTTGTGGGCATAGAATCAGAGTGGTCCCGGCGCTCACCCGGTCAATTCTGCCCCCGCAACGGCCTTCGAAGTCGAGGCCGGCGGAACTTGAAAATCGGTGTCACCAGTGTCACAGTTGCGATCGTTGACAACCGGCCACACTCTTTCAAGTTCCCAAATCAATTGTGTGGTTGACGCGGGTTGGTGGAGCCTTTGTTCGGGGACACCCTCAGAACCTGATATTCATTGCCAGGTACTCTGCGGTGATAATCGTATGATTGATAAAAAACGGGTTGCAACATTCCGAAACGTTTCACCGTCGTCGGATCGAAGCTGAACGGCATTTGGGTTACTTGATATCTGTGTGGTGCAAGACTCCTTCCCAATGAAACGCCCCGGGCGGCCGGCACTGGGAACACTGTGGAATATGGATTTATGATTTATCCTTTCCGACACATCGCTCAGTGTTCAACCGAGCTGAGATTGCTTCCCAATTGAACCAATAATAAGAATGTGGGTCCGTCTGATATCAATGGTTGTACCTCACTCAAGAGGGGTCCGCTGTCCGACAGAGAGTACTGCCCAATCGTCAATTCGATGTGCAGTGTGGCATGGAATGTGGGTCCATCTGCTTGATGTTTTGCTTCCATACCCCTCCGTGGGGGCATTGTGCGCCATTAGTGCAAACACTGCCGGTTTGTGAGGCATTTGACAGATTGAGAGTGCAAGAAACTTTTCAGTTTTGGCACTGGAGAAACCACAGTGGACTTTGAGGGAACGCACTCAAGGTCGCAGCTCAATTAAAAATTCAGCAACGGCGGACGGTTGATGCAGAAGATATGAATTGCAGCAAAACAGTGGCCCGGCGGCGGCAAGGACCGAGGAAGCCGCTTCCATCAACTTCGGTGTCTGACTGAGGCTGTTCAAGTGGGTGTACATCCCTGCCCAATCGCAAAACGGCCCTGTGGCATAACCCTGAGCCGGTGGGGACACTGACTCGGCAAGTCTTCATCAATGAGTCACTCTCTGTTCAGATTCCGATGACGGAGCATAAGTAAACCCGTTGGCAACGTGTGGTTAGTCCACTATGTGGTTTCCGATCGAACTCACTTGCAGATAACACCACTGCAGAAGAATCTCCAACAAAATGTTTAATCGAGCCGAGTGACATTTGGAAGCTGTCCAGTCTTCATTCAGAGTAAAACACAAATAAAGTACATAGAGAGAAGAAATAGCCGTAATATCGACGCGTGGTGGCTCTAACTACTACGCTGTGCTACTGTACATAGAACGGTTTCCACGAGGCACGAGCTGTATCGTCGTGGATTCATCGAACGTAGTACCTCCCCGATTGCTGTGGGAGCCACGGTTGAGAAGCATGCCTCGTAGGTTGAGCATAATGCGGGAGCCGATGACTGAATTTGTAACCCGCTGCAACCTAAATATTTGAATGATTGATGAACAGGGCACACACTTCTGGGTAGACAGGGCCTACGTAAGAAGCATCGTGGCGAGCGGGGCCTGAAGTACAAATTAGAGATTTGACATTGTGGAAAAAAGGGGGTCGTACTGGAGCTTTGTTGATAACGACGATGTTGCCGAGCGCAATGACTGAAGTCCCTCAGAAATCAAAAGGTTCAACCGTGTATTTGAAAGGACTCACGCAGCATCAGGACGAAGTATTGTATGCCTAGCAATAATTTTTAGACCGATTAATGAAACCGAGGGTCCCACTCGAGTACTCGCCATCTCTGAGTATGAGCGATATCATCGGGGTTGCGGTCCGATTCAAGCGTACTGTTCGTGAGGTTTAACCGCTAATACATGCGAGGAACTTACTAGCCGGAACTGCGCGGACAAGAGTGGCGACCATGACGGCTGCAAAGTGTCAGCTCCAGGAATCGGAGAGAAATATATTTTACTTAGATCCCAGACAACGACCCCCATCCACAGAGCGTACAACACATCGGGGCGGGCAAACCCCGTTAGACAGGGCCTGATATTATTTGGCGACGGTATGGCTGCATCTTATCTCAGGAGGGTCTCAGGCTGGGGAGAAGTACACGACTACTCACAGAACAGCGTCAAAGAGGCCCATAGCGTAGCACCTGCTTCGGCCAGGTTGCACAACTGCGGAGTGGAGCATGAAAAATAATATAGCACAATCGGAAAATACTCAGTTACCAGTTGTACGCTCAGCAACAACGTTAGCGCGCGCTTGGAGCGATGCCACATAGCCCATGTTCGAACTAACATAATGGCTGGGCTCTGATGTATTAACAATTGGCCACGCGATTTGTGAGAGAACTCACTATCGATGGAGACAATAGAAACAACACCGAGCCAGGAGTCGATGTGAAACCAGGGAACACAACTAGTTGACATTCGTTAACATATACTGTTTATTTTCTGTGAGGTTAGTGCCTCACAACTGTGAATGTGTCAAGATTTCAAGTCATAGGGAACAGTGCAGTCGCTACCTTAGATCCATGGATGATGGGATTGGCGTAGGCTGGAGTTAAATCTATGAGCTCTGGTTGTATTGCAATTGCAGCAAAACCCACAGTTGAGCAAAATAACAAGGTCGATGATCACCAAATAACGATTCTGACCACGATAAATAAGAGCCTACCGAGAGGAGAGTAGTCCTTACAACAAAATATATAACCTTGCCCTACTCCTCGTTAATCTAAGTCTAAGAAGATTGCAAACTAGCTTGACACTCACAAAGTTCATTTTCTGCTTCCAAATGTATTCAACCTGAGGACTCGCTCAGGCTAAGGTTCGGACAGGACGAACGATTCGTCGCGCCCACCTCCATTCCCAAGGTCAGCAACCAGTCGTAAACCAGGATGGAAACAAAGGCCGCCGCGGCGCACTGATAAGAAGAAAATTAGTGCAATGCCAAGATGGTAAGACAGCGCCTCCCACATTGTTCGCAAATGTTTCCTTCGCCGTTTCCGTCGCCAGTTTCATGTCGGAGTCGGAGGCCATAATGACTTGAGTATATGACCTGAAGGCTTTGTTCTTGCAGGAGAATGCCACATATATATTCCAGCGTTCTGTGTGGGCACGAGTTTATTTTTATTATTAGAAGTCGCTGAAGGGAAAGTGATTTCCTTCGGAGTCGGTTACGTTGGTTTCAAGCCATTTTCTCAGCAGATCCTTCGTGACATCGGCTAATCTCCGCAGCGCCTATCTGTCCTTTTCCCTGATCCCCGCCTACATTGTCGCCGCGCACATGGGTCACAGCTGGGTGGCAACTCCGCCTCATATGCTCTGGAGTCACGGATCTCTTTCGAATCGATATCATGCCTTCAGACCACGCAACCGAACATGAAAGCAAGACCGTCAGTGTTGAGGGCGGAGCGCTACACCAGAACAATGCCATGGGAGACACATCTCAAAGGCGGTTGTCTGGTCCACAGATCCAGATGTGAGTTTTGTAATTAATGTCGGACAACCCACCTAAATGGCTACGCAGGATTGCGGTACGTGTGGCTCAGCAGTTCTGCGATTCGACCTAACACAAGTTGCAGATAGCAGGAACCATTGGTACTACACCTCTAACGTCCCACTACTATCAACCTGACTGTCGATATCGGTAACAGGCACTGGACTCTTCCTAGCCCTTGGTCAAGTTCTTGCAGTCACAGGGCCGCTGGGACTTCTTCTTGCCTACCTTCATGTTGCCTCCGTAGTGTATTGGTGATATTTTGTCTTTTATTCAGTCAATTCACCGCTAATGAAACCGAACAGCACGTTGGCTTCAATCGCTGAGATGACTGTTTTCGCCCCAGTCTCAGGCACATTCCCGTACTATGGTGGGTTTGCAGTGCTGGACTTCGGAGAAAAAACTGATGATTTCCTAGCCACGCGATGGGTGGATCCGGCCCTCGGATTTGCAGTAAGCCAATTCCTACTTAGCCTTGTTCAAATTGATTCGATCTCCATAGGTTGGCTGGGCACGTTTTCACCCTAAAATCCAAGGTCTTCTAGCTGACGCCAGTACAGGCATACTACTATGTTTGTGTAACAACTACAATATATTTTGGCTTACGCTCTGCCTCCAGGGAGCAATTATGACCCTCATTAGTGAAATCACGGCAGCCTGTGCGCTTATTAATTTTTGGGATCCTCAGGTACGATTTTGTGCTTGCTTGAATTAGCGCTCAATGTGAGCAGGAGAGCCGAAAGTACCTGTATATTACGCTTCTCTGTGTCCTCACAGTCACGGTCAACGCTATCGGCACACGGTATGCCCTGACATGTTCCATCTTCACCTCTAAAGCTTTGGTCAGATTCTTTGGCCGATGTAAGTTCGGCAACTCGGACTGACATCTCTAAACAAAAAATATCTAGCCGAGACATTCTTCTCGATAATAAAAAGTTGACTGCATTTTTTTTGTCCCGGGACACAGCTAACCGATCACTCAGTTATGCTCGTGCTAGGCCTGGTACGGGCCACCTGGTTTTAGTCTGTTCCTCATCTCAGCTTTCCTACAGGTTATCGGTGGCCTCGTCATTGCTTTGGGCGGGGGCCCCGAACATCAACGGTGAGACGTCCACAATTTATCAACACTCACTAAAACGGCATATGAGCAGGCATGGATTCGAAGTGAGGTTTCTTGATCTTGGGATTCGCATGGACTAATTCATCTAAGTACTGGCGCAACCCGGGGCCGATGGTTTCGTGTATGTTATTCCCTTTCCTGGCATGCCTGGTCTCTCTCATGTGCTGCTCAGTTCTAGAACCCGGCGCCAAGGGCCGGTTTCTGGGGCTACTGGCCGCGATCGTTCCGGCGGCATTCAGTATGGGTGGGATTGAACTCGTTGCTATGTGAGTGTCTAAATAAGGATGTTTATTCCCTGGTATTAAAAATTCGCTAGTGCCGCTGCGGAGACACGCAACCCCCGTCGAAATCTGACCACTGCAATGCGTTCTGTGGTATTGAGGCTCGTGTTATTCTATGTCTGTGTTGGTCTTTGCGACTCCAGCACTGTTTGACCAAATACAACAGCTACTCTCCGTCATCATACTTGGGATGATCCTTCCCTCAAACGACCCAAGTCTATTCCAGTATGTGGATGAAGCCATCATTGCTGCGACATGGAACTGATTTTAACAGAAAAGCGAATAATGCCGGCCAAGCTCCGTGGGTACTGGCTTTCAAACGGGCGGGAGTTAGAGGCAAGAGAGCCTTTACCGTTCCGAATTATGCTGACTGACCGCAGGCCTTCCCTCTCTGATAAATGCTGTCATTCTCACGAGCGCGTTCTCTGCTGGCAACAGTCTCTTATTTGCTGCATCTCGTATCTTATATGGCCTAGCAGTACGGAAGCAGGCACCTGTTTTTTTCCTACGCCGAACCAAAAGAGGGGTGCCCTTACCGTCTATTCTATTTACGGTGACTGACTTGACCCTCTCTTCAACCAATATTCCTGATTCGGTGATAGGGAGCCTTTTCACTTCTGGCGTTCTTGAATGTGTCCGAAAGACCCAGTCAAGTTTTCGGGTACGTCGGTCTCGTTTTCCGTCTGTACCTATTTGACAAGATTCAGCTGGTTTGTGACACTGTGTGCGTGCTTTCGCAATTTTGCAATTTCGCCTCTTTGAACGTAGGTCCCAACAACCCTCCACAATCTAGCTACCATCAGCGGCTTATTCGGGTAACTACTGTTTGAGCGCAGCCACTGTCAATCGAAACTGACTTCGACTTTAAGATGGGCCTCTATGAATCTAACCTATCTGCGCTTCTGTTCGTACAATTCTCGCTGTCTTCACCGCCGCCACTCACCCAGCACTAATCAGACTACGGAATGAAACAACAGGAGATAAACCCGGTCGGCATCTACCGCTCGCGATTCCAACCCTTTGCAGCGATGTGGGCTTTGTTCTGGTGAGATCCTTTGTTTTGCTATTCCCCTTTGATGCCAAAGGTCCCTAGGCTCGTGTTCTATATTTTGATTAGCGGGATTCCCGTCTTCTGGGCCTTCAACGGCTCAGACTTCGTTGCCGCCTGTGAGAATACACCGTATTCCTTTTCTTCTTTTCTTTCTGAAGCGCGTTCAGATATCAACATTCCCTTTTTCTGTATGCTGTACATCGGTTGGAAAGTGGTCAAGAAGACGAAAATAGTAAAGAAGTTGAACTCGGTTCATTTATCCTCGTTGACTGAACATCCAGGCTCCTTTGGCAGATCTCGACTTTGTCACAGTGAGATCTCTGCGTGTTTGCAAATCTGCTTTGCTGACATCGTACTCTCAAGGGTGTTCCAGCCTTGACCGATACTGAAGATGAAGTGGAGACGACGGTCCCGGGGACTTTCATCCAGCGGCTCTTCCAGGGTTGAGATGTGCTTGCCACTCGAAGTGTTCCTAAGATTGTTTTGTCACTTATTATAAGTTGCTTATTATTGGGCATTCCTCGCTATGAGATTTGACTATAAGTAATTTTTACTGTAAGTATCAGCCAAGCGAAGTAGAATTCCCTGGAACGAGTTAGACCGGTAACTGGTCTGCCAAAAAAAAAAAAAAAAACCGGCGAATGCCAGGCTTGTTGGCTACGGCAAAGTGCTTATACCGGGTAACACCATGATGCGCCTCGTAGAAGCCGTTCTATGTACAATAGCACAGCGTAGTAGTTAGAGCCACCACGCGTCGATATACCGGCTATTTCTTCTCTCTATGTACTTTATTTGTGTTTTACTCTGAATGAAGACTGGACAGCTTCCAAATGTCACTCGGCTCGATTAAACATTTTGTTGGAGATTCTTCTGCAGTGGTGTTATCTGCAAGTGAGTTCGATCGGAAACCACATAGTGGACTAACCACACGTTGCCAACGGGTTTACTTATGCTCCGTCATCGGAATCTGAACAGAGAGTGACTCATTGATGAAGACTTGCCGAGTCAGTGTCCCCACCGGCTCAGGGTTATGCCACAGGGCCGTTTTGCGATTGGGCAGGGATGTACACCCACTTGAACAGCCTCAGTCAGACACCGAAGTTGATGGAAGCGGCTTCCTCGGTCCTTGCCGCCGCCGGGCCACTGTTTTGCTGCAATTCATATCTTCTGCATCAACCGTCCGCCGTTGCTGAATTTTTAATTGAGCTGCGACCTTGAGTGCGTTCCCTCAAAGTCCACTGTGGTTTCTCCAGTGCCAAAACTGAAAAGTTTCTTGCACTCTCAATCTGTCAAATGCCTCACAAACCGGCAGTGTTTGCACTAATGGCGCACAATGCCCCCACGGAGGAGTATGGAAGCAAAACATCAAGCAGATGGACCCACATTCCATGCCACACTGCACATCGAATTGACGATTGGGCAGTACTCTCTGTCGGACAGCGGACCCCTCTTGAGTGAGGTACAACCATTGATATCAGACGGACCCACATTCTTATTATTGGTTCAATTGGGAAGCAATCTCAGCTCGGTTGAACACTGAGCGATGTGTCGGAAAGGATAAATCATAAATCCATATTCCACAGTGTTCCCAGTGCCGGCCGCCCGGGGCGTTTCATTGGGAAGGAGTCTTGCACCACACAAATATCAAGTAACCCAAATGCCGTTCAGCTTCGATCCGACGACGGTGAAACGTTTCGGAATGTTGCAACCCGTTTTTTATCAATCATACGATTATCACCGCAGAGTACCTGGCAATGAATATCAGGTTCTGAGGGTGTCCCCGAACAAAGGCTCCACCAACCCGCGTCAACCACACAATTGATTTGGGAACTTGAAAGAGTGTGGCCGGTTGTCAACGATCGCAACTGTGACACTGGTGACACCGATTTTCAAGTTCCGCCGGCCTCGACTTCGAAGGCCGTTGCGGGGGCAGAATTGACCGGGTGAGCGCCGGGACCACTCTGATTCTATGCCCACAAGTGATCCAATGACGGCAGGACATTCAATTTAGCCCTTCTCCGGCGCTTGGTGCTGCATGTTCAAAATGCGTCCAAGAAATAACTGTTTATTCGTTCATTTTCCAGGGGCTGCAATTAGAACTCGACACCCCGGTTTCCTTTTTGCTAGAGTTGTGTTAAGCTTCAACTTCGGGAGGTGCCGGTATTTGGATCTCTTTGCATTCGGCCATTTTCGGCTGTCCGAGTGACTCGATCCGGCGGCCATCTTAGCTGGCGTGAGGTTATACTCCCAAGGACGAATATCTACGCTCCGCGTATAGATCGCGACGGCATCTAGATACACAATATCCCTGGTATGCAATTTCAAATCTCACCATAAGCTGACAACCGCATCTCACGATTCGGTCCTACGACTGGCGCCGTTCGCCCTCTACATCTTCTTCTCCCGCCTTCCTCAAACGTGCTCAAATCACTGCTTCCTGTGCCAAAGTGCGGAGGGCTGAGCGCGGTACCAGGTGACGAAACCTGCCGTCGGAGATTGTAAGGAAGAGGATATTGAGTGGGTATAAAGCTTCTGTGCATACACACAAAATCAATGATGCCCTCGCCCACCAGTAAACATTTTCTTTCATTCTTGCTACCGGTGCTGGAGGAAAGACGCCAACAAGCTGTCTTCAAATCCCGCAAAGATCATTCAAGTGCGTGGAAGGTTGCCACGTTTAACGATCTCGCTCGTCATGTTGGATGGTCTTCCTCCCACTGGCAGCGGACGTTAACGGCCGCGGGGCTTGTCCAGAGAGAAGTCGTTGGGGTTTGGTAAGTTCCTCTATGGATGCGCGATTGCTGCTCATCATTTCATCCAGGCTTACCGGCCGAAAGTATAGCGACGTGGTGAACATCATGGCTGTGTCGGCAGCGGGGTTCGTTCCCCAGCTCTTCAGCGTTGTATTTCCGAATTCGGAGGTCATCTGGGACTTGCTCTCTGCCAGTGGAGCTAAAGCCTTGATCGTTGACGCCCAGTTCTCCGCGCAAACCGCGTCGGCGCCAGTGCCAGCTTTCCCGGCTGCGATTTTGACAGACTTCGATTCTGAAAACAGTCCAAGAATCAACATTGCCCCCGCAGCCGCAGAGGACAATGCCCTTATTGTCCATTCCTCAGGAACAACCTCCGGCTCTCCCCGGCTAATTCTTCTCCGTCACGGCTGGGTCTTCGCAATGATGGATTTCAAATTCACGGGCGCCTTGAAGCTTGGTGAATTTGAGGGCACCGATGTCACGAACACGATCGGAAGTTTAGCACATGTTGGGTCATTTATGGGCGAGTTTTTTCCCATGCTGCCTTACACGAGTATAATCTTTGTTCAGCATTTGTGTCTGCCGTGTACGCTGGATTTACGACCGTACAGACGTCGTCGATGGGCATGCCTACGGATGAACTAATCGAGCTGATCGACACTTGTGGCTTGAACCGTGTAGCGATGTATGCTCCGTTCTTGTCAGTCCACATCAAAGCCGCGCAAGGCGACCCCACTGTGCTATCTGCCCTTCGAAATTGCCGTCAAATTCTACACACAGGTGTTTCTCTTAATGCGGAAGATGAGAACTGGGCATACGACCATGGCCTCCCAATAACGGTGGGACATTTGTCTAATCAACCTCGTAGAGATGTGTTCTGATATTCGCTCAGTCCATGTACGGAACTTCTGAAACAGGTGAGCTCGCTCAACTTCAGAACAAATACGATACTGACGGTCGATCAGCACCGCTGATGACCTCCGTCCTGGGTCGCAATCCAGCGGACCGTCTCCTGCGCTTTATACCGGGGTGCTCGGCTAAAATGGTTGAGTATATTTCGAGGGACGACGGCACCGGGGTCGATGCAGCACGGTTGTGGGAAGTAGTGTTGCCTCCCGGCCAAAATGACAGCCCTCATCCCTCGTTGTTTGGGGAAGACAATCTATACCACACCGGTGATCTTTTCGAAGAAGTACAGACCGGACTCTATGCGTTCCGCGGACGATCTGGTGATTGGCTCAAGACACTGGGCGGCTTCTGCGACACAAAGTGAGCTCAATTGCAGCGGCTTTCCACACCGACGCTCGCTCATGCGCACTGCACTTAGGTCTATCGAAGATAACGTGCGTAAGACATGCGGGGATTTGTTACACGATGCCGTAGTTCTCGGAACGAACCGGCCATGTCCTCTGCTCTTTGTAGAGACACTCACCGAGCTAACAACTGAGGAACAAAAGCTGGATCTTGCGCACGAGATAATTCGTCGAACCGCAAACTTCAATCAGCGCCTCTTCCTTTACGAGCGAATTGAAAACCCGAAGCATATACGGGTTCTGGGGAAAGGGACCCTCCCGCGGACAAAGGTTCGAGAATTCTTTTCGATTTCGCGCGCGGCTGCTGATCGGTGAACTGGGGAGCAGGAAAAAGGAAACGTTCGGTGATTTTTTTTTTTGTGGACTCCAGGATCAAGCGTTGAAGTGACATTCCTACAGACGAAATGCCACTGAGAAAATGTTTGCTAGCGAGCTGAACGATATGTGCGCCTAGCTGCGAGAAGTTATTTGCACGCTACATCATGATCAAGTTTAGCGCGTTTCTTCATATTAGTACTTGTAGAACATTTATTCGTTTCGTGCGCTCCTATCTTACTGCCAAGTTTTCGTACACAACGTCAACATGTATTGAGCTGTAAAGATCCAAGCTATTTGGATTATCCCAATTCCGATTTGTTCCGCGTGCTCAACGGTCCCAGGCGGGGTTGCGGTTGAATTTGGAGTGACTGCTAATGCGGAAGGGCCTGCATTCGTTCGCGGGAGGGTGTCGAACTTATCTTCAAGTTTCTCGGAATTTGCTGCCAGCCGAGGGATTCCACGTATCCTTGGTCGGTCAAGATCTAAATTTTGAACCCGAATAAGTAGTGGCTGCCACCGTGAGGTCTTGAAGTCTTGCAGATTGCGGTCCCAAGTTTCGGGGCCCATGGCGACTTGGAAAACAAATCGGAGGGCCGCAATGCGGCAAATTTATCTGAGAGTGGCAAAGAAGGATTCAAGGAAGAAGAAAGAGGAAGGGGTGAAGAAAACAGTCGGCCCGGTCACGTGTATGAGACACGTCGCGTCGCCAGGCCAAGCACGGATAAATAGACGTGTCCTGAATTTAATTGAATTCCTCGTTCGTTTCCTGTGGTTGGTTTGAAGAGCTGACAGAAAGTTGGAAGTTGAGAGCCGGGTGGCAAATATTCAAGAGCAGCAACGACAGAATTATGATTACCCGGCGCAGATATGTGCTCAGAGTACTCGAGGAACGAGGAGGATTCACTATGCGGAAGAGTGGTAGGTAGAACTAGGATTAATGATAAGATAGAGGATTAGGTGGTGGTACAACAACTGCCTGGGTAGCGAGAGTACAAGGAACGAGCGGTGGTACAAAGACTGATGAGCGAGCGAGGGAAAGGGGAAAGAGAGTGGCAAGAAGTACAAGATGAGTTGGGCTTCCAATTTAGTTTTAGCAACGAGTGAGTTTGTTGAGCAACGAACGAAGCAGCGAGCACAGGCGGTGTAGCCAAGCATCCGAGGTGGTGAAGAAGACCGAATCAGCTCAGCGGGAACGGCGAACCTGGGCGGGTACGCGTCGTGCGCCGTAAAGTGCGCGTGTGCGGAGCGGCGATGGAGGGTGCGGCTTGTGCGCGGGATAAAGAGAGCGGTCCGGGCTGGGTCGCGGAAGTCGGTGCCGATAGGTGTGAGGACGAGAATGGGAATGAAGAGGGCGGGGACGACTGCTCCTTCTCCACATTGCGCTGCTTCCCCTCCTTTTTCTCCACCTGTGCCGCTACTCCGCCCTCCGCTAACTCCAACCCGACCCGCGAATCCCTCCGTACGCGCTTCGCCCTCCCCTTCCGCGCGCGCCTCGTCCCACCTCCGCCCGCGTTGTAGGTCCTTGTACCGCGCAGCCAATACCCCGACCCGAGTAACGTGGGATGCGGGAGCGCCTCGCAGGACCGATGGACGACGCGGACGGCGCCTTTCGCGAAGGGGTCTGCTTCCGCGTCGATGTCCATTCCCAGTCCGTCGGTGGGTGCAAAAGGGGAGGAAGAGGGGAAGGAAGAGGAGAGAGAGGAGAGACCGAGCCCCAACCCCGAGTCGTACGTCGCAACGCTCCACGGCCGCACCTCGCCGCACTCCGACGTAGAGTTCCCTCTATTATTAGTGGCGTTGACGTCGTACGAGCACCCACCTGCGGACAAGGAAGAAGAAGAGAAAGTAGATACGGTTGGCGAGGGCGGCGCATGCGACTCTTCCGACTGTGCGGTGTGTGCGGAGAAGGGGTAGTAGGAATCCTCCGACGACGCTGCAGGGGAGGCGAATGACGCACGCGCCAGAGAGGTGTTTGGCGTGGATGGCAGCAAAAACGGGTACACAGCACCGGCACCACTGCGCACACGTTCGTACTGTGCTGCGAGTGGGAGGTAGGGCTCGAAGAGTAGCTCGGTCTCCTCGGCAGCGGTTTGGACCTGGACGTGGACCGAGCGCACGCCGGGTTTATGCGAAGAAGAGGAGTGTGACCCGCGCCGACGACGAACGAGTGCGGCGGCGCGTTTCTTGAGCTTTGCGAGGAGGAGCCGGACGCGGGACTGCGTGGGCGTGGGCTGCAAGGGGAGCGCCGATTTCTTTCGCTCGAGGGTGCGAATTGCGGTCGGTGTGCTCGGTGCCGAGGACGATGCCGATGTCGAAGTAGGTGTAGGTGTAGACGCCGGGGAAGCAGATGAGGAAAAGGAAAACAACAACGCGGCCGAGTCCTCGGAGTCTGGATCGAGCGCCGCAGAGACCAGGGCGCGGAATTCGGCGAGGGAGAAGGAGCGTTGCCGGCGGGGCCGTCTAGTGCTACTAGGATTGGTGTTGTAATTTACCTCAGAAACGAGGGACATGGTGCGCAGAGCCAGGGAAGGTGAGGATGAGCAGGAAGAAAGAGGAAACTGGAACCACGCTCTACTTGCGCGTTCTTATAACGCAGCAGCCGTCAGTCAGTCAACAAGAGAAGCCTTCTGTGAGTAAGGTAATGAAATGGAAAAAAATTGACATGGAAGCAAAAGACGAAGACGCGTTTGTTTGGTCGTATTGTGGTTTTTGATTGATGTCGTCTCTCGGCTTCGACGTCCACTGTCCCAACACTGTCCAGCTCCCTTTTGGGCATCGCGGGAGGAGCTGGCGCCGCTTTGGGTAAATTGCGGTCGCGCTGGGTGGTGAGGAGAGCTGAGGACGAGTGTCAACGATTCTTGGACTCCGCGATTTTCCTCAAATTTTCCTTGGTCTTCAAGATTTCAAGCTTCAAGCTTCAAGCACTCTCTATGTCTCTGCTGTCAATGCCATCTCACCACCTTGGGCATCTCGGACTGGTTACTTGGCCGGTCTCCACTCCACGTCAACGTCAAATCCAGTAGGCCTTTTGAAAATAAATGAAAACCGCCCCACTTCGTGGCGTCTGCCCCCGTCTTCACCGTGAATTCAATGTCTCAAACCTCACGTCTGAACCTAACCCAAACATTAATTAACCACCGGAGCGGAGAAGGATATTTATTACATATCGGAGGGCGACGAATTGCACGCATGCGCACGAGGCTCGGGTCCGACCTGTCCACTCCACAAACGAATTAAAATTTTCGCGGGCCTCGAGGAGCTTGAAACTCTCCTGTGTCTTTCTTTCCTCTGTCGACTCAATACCGGCCGTCAAGGAAGAAAAACGGGTACATTCGAATCGCGATCGGTCACCTCGGCCTTTCTCTTAACCCCGTTGCTTCCTCTTCCCCATTCTTCCTGGTCCCAACTCCCAAATCATCGCGGAATCGCATGTACACGTAATAACTTCCCCGCACCCAATCGTCAACCAGCTTCTAGCCCAAACCCGCACCGATGAACCGGACCCGGGGCTCTGTTCGCTTCGTCCGTATTTGGGCTGGATTGGGAAGGTTTCCTAGTCCAGCACCGGACGCCCAATTTGGCGGCTGCCCACGAACAGGAGTGTCGTTGGACGCGAAGACTAGGCTGGCGCGGGAAGCGAATCGAACTCGAGATCTGATTTGCTCAGTATCGCTCAGTTCTCTTCGCGCGTGGGGGACATTGTGCAATGGGGAAGGCTAAAGGCGGGATTTCTAGTCCAACACCGGACACCCAATGCCTACCCGCGAACAGGAGTGAGGCAAGCGAATCGAACTCGAGATCTGGTTTGCTCAGCATCGCTCAGTTCTCTTCGCGCATGGAGGATATTGCACAATGTGCAATAGCCGCCTCCGACATTGAAGATAAGTACAGGCCACGTACTACTCGATCGCCCCATCGAACATCCGCTCTTGTCTTCTGCCGATGCTCTCTGGGTAATTCGCTGCGCCGCGCTGTCCTGTATATGCGGTCTATAGCTTTCGCCCTGAACTAGCGCCGGTGCTGGCGTTCGATGTCAACTTTACCCAGTGGAATCGGAGAAAATCGAAGATCGAGACCAACATCGCTTCGCCTCTATCGATCCCAGAAATCCAGGACTCTGATTTTGGAGCCGCGATGTCTATCCACCTGCGTATGCGTATGCTCTTACTTTCGCGAATTTACCTCTCACGTTTTGGCACATCCGGGACTCTGATTCTACCATGCTCTCTCTCTGGCTCCATGTCGGCTCGGGTCGATGGGTTTTGGTGTTAGGTTCCATCCTCGGTTCTATCCGTTCGTTTTCAACATAACCATGGCTAGAAGTCCATGAACCGAATTCGACAGAATGAAGTACGGACTCTGTGCTGTTTGCGAGAAATGGATGGAATGGAACACCCTGGCCAAAGCCGAACTCAAATAGTTCGCATCAATGTTTTCCTGGCGCGTCCGATACCGACATCTGCGATTCTGATTCTGGTTCCGTGCTCGCGCGACGTCGGAATTTCAATAGAATTGATTCCACCCCCTCGATCTCTCCTTCTATCTCGGCCCTGTTCCTTTTTCCGTCCGGCGGCAAATAGACCTCAAGAAAAATGAAGCCAAGTCACTCCTAATTACCGAAGGGAATTGAGTCAGAATTTAAAGGTGAGCATCCATTCGCATTGGGGATCACGTCGGGAATTATTTACTTACCAGGACGCCGAATTCATTCAACCTTACCAGCGCACACCTTCATCCTGCGCCCCCGTCTTTCCCAATGTCATCTTCAATGCTGGATATTTTTGGCAAGAGATCGATCGAAACAGGGTCTCCGCTCAGCTAGTACTCCCACCGACCACCAATGTGCATGTCGAATATCTCCGACGTGCCCGCGCAAGCCTGCGGCCCTAGCCGAAGATTACAAGAGCCTAAAATTACCTGATTTTCAAATATACAATTTGATTTGTATGGATGGGCTGGCTTCCGTCACCACCGGCCGCGTCATTCGAACACTATCTTCTCTCCTCCCCCTGGAGCCCGAGCGATTATTTTTGCGACATCCGGTCCCATCCCCCGTCGTCATCTATGAATATCCAGAACATCGTATATCTGTCAGTAGAATCCATTTGAGACCGCAAAGAATCACAACGCGTCGACGTCCCCTGTTCTTGGATTCCCACTTGGTGTGACGAGGGTACCTAGTCCAACCGTGGGAATACTTGTGCGCGGCCCTCTGACTCTTCAACCCAGCCGTCCGCTCCCCCTTCAACTCTATGACCCAGGTCTCCCGAAGTTTATTTTGGTGTGGCTCTCCGGCGCCATAGATCAGCGCTCAGCAACAGTCAGCGACCCGCACAACTTCTTCCATCGGAGTGATGATCTCTGCTTGATATTTTTGCTGCTTTAAGAACTCGCACTTCAAAGCTGTTCGCTCGTCAATTTCCTCTCCTTCCACACCCCGAACGCTGACGATGAACTACGTGGTTGAGTCCAGCATATTCAAGGCGGCCTCTTCTCAGATGATCTTGTTCGGTGTCAACGCATGCGTACGTGGCCTTCTTCGCAGGTTTTGAGGCATGAGTAATTAACGTCTTATCCAGGTGGAGCTCGTGTGCTATGGTGATCTATTTCGTGGAGATCTCAGATTGTACTCAACCTGCCTGCAGGTATATATGGCAGCCTCTTCGTTCTTGCCATTCACATCCTCGCTCGCCGGAAGGCAGCAGGGAATAAGCTCCTGGTCCTTTACACCTGCACCATGGCTATCTTTGGAACAGCGCAGGTCGTCATTTGTCTGATGCAGACGGCCCAAATTGTCCGCCTCGTCATAGTCCTGGTCGAAGAAGACACCGCGACTTCGGATGTTACCAACCCCAATCTTCTCAGACTGGAGGCTGCTGCGGCATCATTGGCATTGGCACAGCAGCTTGTCTTTGCAAGCAACAAGTCCGTGCCCTGATGGCCTTTTTGAATTTTGAAACTGAGTCTCATAACCCCCCAGCTTACTGGCAGATTCCCTTCTCGTTGAGTGTCTTTCCCAAAATGCAGACAATAGTTTATCTGAGACGGCGTAGTTGTATCGGTGTTTTGTGATCTGGGGGTCCCGGTGGAGGCCAGTCATTTTACCTGGGATCCTCATGATTTCCACCTTCGGCGAGTTGCTCTGTTACGTATTTCAACTTCCAAGGCGCCACTGATTCTTCAGTACAGGAGTCGGATGTGCGGTCAACACTACCAATACCAATTCTGCGTTTTATGTCCTCCGTCATGCACCTTTTGTACTTGGAGCAATTACCAACTTGACCCTCGTGATCCTTACCGGTAGGTGATCAGTGCATCTCTTGCCAGCCACTCAGCGCTGCAGGTGGCCGGATCTGGTGGATTCGACGAGATGCCTTGCGCGTGGGCATAGCGGACGGACTGCTGAGTCATTACAATGCGGCGATTGCTATGATGTTTGTGTTGCGTATGTGGGACTTCCTTGGACTCTTTTCTCATGCCGAATTCACAGACTTGAATCGGGGGCGCTCTATGCTATGCTTGCAACTGCCCTTGCTATTACTCCTCCAACGGGCACGGACTACACCTTTGTGCTGCAAGGGATTGCGATACACGTCATTGTGTGTACCACTCACTGCGTGTGTCCTGTGTTTCACCTTAAAAATTGGTATCCGCAGAATATTGCACCGACGATGATGGTTGTCCGTGTGGGCTTGGGACACAATCTTCAAGACATCGTTGAAAACCGGCGCTGCGACTGGCCACTCACTCCGTTGCGAGGTCAACTTTCGAGCCTGCAGACGCCGAACATACGGAGTGAGGATAATGGTCCCTTCAGGGCAAAGATGGTAGTATAAACCACAACTTGTGTCCTTAGTTTCGTCTAGCCATTTATGGATTCCATATTCCGCTGCGACACTTGGATGAACTCCCACTCGACAAGATCGGAAAAGGTTCTGCCATGTATCTCGCAACTAATGTGCACTGGAAATTTTGCCCGAGGCTGTATCAACGCCTTCGACCAAAACTGGCCGAACGAGGTTAACGTTCCCACGGTTGTGAATTGCACACACTCAAATTTGAAGGAGGGATGAAAGAACCTAAGATTTCGAGGAGTGCGAACTGGCAGACTTCTTTCCCAAGGAGAAAGTTGTAGCTCTCTCCGCCATCGGCGAAACATTTGAAGACATCTATGAAGGTAGACGTCACCTGTGCGTTGTACGCTCACCTGCTGTCTTAATTTGGGACCGCACACACAATCCTCCTCCTCCATCTGCAATAGCTTTCTTTCACGGACCACAAAATTCTGCAGTGCGGGATTAAATTTAAATTTATACTTGAGTGGAATGTTCGCTATCTGCGGGCGGTGTATGTCCCGAAATCATATGATAATTTCCATTTTTTAGTGCAATGCTCCACGGTGCACCGCAAGTGAATGACGAGCTGAATTATTGGATTGAGAATCCTCGCCTGAGTCCTCATGAGCCATCAAGGTCATCCAGTGCCTTGAGATGAGCACTCCATCCTATACACCTCACTCGTCTTAATAGTGCTCATTACGGTGCACCTGAAGCTCAATCAGCTACGGCACCTCTTGTGGTTCCGCACGCCGGCTTAAAACAGACCTATATTGCCTCTTCATGGGCGATATACTGTGTGAAAGCCTCCCTGGTGGATCGCTCTCTCTTCCCGACCACGTGGTACCCCGACTGGGACCCCGGACTTTTAGCCGACAAATTTTCTCCGCGACAAAGGACGCGCAATTCGCGCCCTACTGACTGGTATCTACACGACGGAAGCTAGACTAGTAGTAATACGACAGAATTGAGAGCGATGGATACCTCTTCCAGGGGAACAACCCCAAAAGCACCTTCGACGGCGATCACCCCGCCACTTGACCCAACGATGGCAGAAAACATAGAGAAACACTTTGAGAAGTACAGTACTCGTCCGGAACTACTCGAACATATGGAAGAGAAAGCAGGCAGAACAGTACGGGACGCCGAGACGGCGCGTGCGTACCTAGAGAACAACCGTTGGATAGCGAAGGGAGACAAACTCAACCGCGAGGTAATGTTCTCAGTCCTGCTAAAGATTTCCCTGCTACCCCAGACGTCGTTGAAGTCCATGGCGGGGACGATACGGGCTCTCGCCTTCATGGCCGAGACGATCGACATCGCGGTTGCAGACGAAGTGGCGGCCGTGGTGGCGGAGGCCGTAGGGCCGATAGTGGACTCGGTGGTGGACAACCAGGGCCAGCTGCATTCTGTGGTGCTACAAGTAGCCCAGCATGTCAGTACGCTGCGCAAAACGGTGGAGGATACGAGCGCCGACGCGACCACAGTAGTGGGAGCGCTAAGAGTTCAGATAGCGGACCTGAGAGGTCGCATCGACGCGACAGCGGAGGAGGTGAAGGAGGTAGTGCAGGCGCAGTTGGCGGCGCAAGTCGCGGAGTTACGAGCTACCGTGGAGGAGACAGGGGCCGCCGCAGCGTTGGCGGCTGACGGGATGAAGGTGGTAGTCGCGGCGGCTACGGAGGTGCAGAAGGCAACGATAGCGGTCCCAACGGGACAGCGATCGTATGCAGCGGCGGCGACGACCCTGACGTCTGCGCAGGCGGATGTGCTAGCGAGAGCAGCGCGCATGAGACGTCAGATACTGGTCGATAAGGCGGACGATACAACGGTGAACAGCCTGAGCATGCTCAATGAGCTGGAACTCAAAGAGAAAGCTAATCTGGCGCTCACCCTGATGACGGAGAAGCTCGCGGGTGCGTCCTTTGTCGGAGCGAGAAAGCTAGACAACGGTGGCGTGGTACTTGACTGTTTAGACGAGAAGACGGTGGTGTGGGTGAGAGGCGAGGAGACCATGAAGGAATTCATTGCCGCGCTAGGGGGCACTTGTGTCTTCAAGCCGCGGTCGATGGAGATGGTAGTGGAAATGTTACCGGTGGAACTGGCCATAGAGGGCGTAGGAGTGTTGAGACTCATTGAAAAGGAGAGTGGACTGAAGGAGGGGGCACTGAGGAAAGCCAAGTGGCTGAAGCCGGTGCACCGGCGGAGTGCGACACAGCGGGTCGCTCACGCGGTGTTCGAATTGGGGAACGCAGAGGCGGCGAACCACCTCATCGACAACGGAGTTTTCGCGCAGGGGAAGTATTGCAGGGCGAGAAAGCCGGTAGCGGAGGCGCAGAGGTGCCTGAAGTGTCAGAAGTTTGACGGGCATTTTGTCCAGGCGTGCAGGTCCCCCGTAGACGTCTGCGGCAGGTGTGCAGGAAATCACCGCACTTCCGACTGCGCAGCGTTGGACTCGGGCACGTTTAGTTGCGCGAACTGCAAAAGAGACGGGCATGGGGCGGCGGACCGGGCCTGCCCTTTCTTTGTGAGGGAACAACAGCGGAAGAGAGCGAGAGATCCCACCGCGGGTTATCGCTACTACCCGACTGACGACCCCAGGACGTGGGTGACAGACGAGATCCGGGAGGAGGTTACGCCAATGGTCCATGCTAGACAGCAGGAGACGACGTGGAGTAGAGGTGAGGGAGATGGACGGGGGCGTCTAGCGGGCGGAGCACCCGGTCAAGGGGGAGGAGCCCCAGCGGACGGGGGCTGGAGGGGCATGCGACAAAAGGCGATGGACCAAGGGGATGCGAACAGGTGGTCTGATGATGGGCTATATCAGTCCAACATCATGGACGCGTTCCAGGCGCCGTCGACGAGAGGAGCACAAGGACGAGGGGGTCAGACGCGAGGGGGGACAAGCAGGGGTGGACGATTGGGCACGCCGGGCCCCAGCGCATTGAGAAATGAGTTTGCTCGGGGATCGACCTCGACGCAACGCCCGGAGACTCAAATGAACCGCGACCCGGCCGCAGCCGTGGGCGGGCACGTATGAGCACACAAGGGGGGGGAGACCAGATGCCACGGAAACTTAAACTGTGGCAGCAGAATCTGGACCGAGGGCTCGGAAATCAGCACGAGCTTTTGCAACGGATGGGGAGTGGGGAGTACCAATTTGCGGCACTACAGGAGCCGCATATCGACGCGAGGAACAAAACAAGGGCGAACTCCCACTGGAGGGTGGTGTACCCGACGGAGCACGGGATGGAGGGAAGGAGGACGAGGGCGGTGACGTTAGTAAGCACGACACTCCCAACTGGATCGTGGTCGCAGATGGAGGTCGCGTCGGCCGACATTGTAGCGATTGAGTTCAGATGCACAATTGGAGTTCTGCGCATTGTGAACATCTACAACGACGGAGACCATGACGAGAACCTGAAAGCGCTCAGGGATTACATGCGTCGGGCCCGTCTTCGACCAGCTAGAGGACGAGTTTACTATATCTGGCTAGGGGACTTTAACCGACACAGTCCAAAGTGGGACGAATTCCGCAATGCTCACCTCTTCACATCACACGCAGAGGACGCAGTGTTTATGCTGTTGCACTTGTTGGGGAACTACAGGATGGAGATGGCGCTCCCGAGGGACATCCCGACGCTGAGGGCAAAGGGGACAGGCAACTTGACCCGCCCGGACAACGTCTTTTGCAGCGCTGACTTGATCGACCACTTCATCTCTTGTGACGTCTTCCACACGCGCGCTATAGGAACGACCGACCACTTCCCGATAGTCAGCGTACTCGACATCGAGCCACCGGTGGTCAAGGTGGAGGACAGATGGAATTGGAGGGAGGCGGACTGGATAGAGCTCAACAAGATGCTAGGCGAGGAGCTGGTGGAGTTGGGAGGAAGAGAGACGTATGCGAGCGTCGACGAAGTGCTGGAGGACATAGATAAGCTCGACAAAACGATCTGGCGCTGCGTCACCAAACACGTACCTCTGGGGAAAATTGCCCCATTCTCGAAGCGCTGGTGGACCGCTGAGCTGGAGACTGCGAGGAGAGAAAAGGAGAAGCTCTCCCGCAAGTCCTTCAGGAAGCGAGACGCACCGGAGAACACCATCCATGAGGAGTTTCAAGTGGCGCGCAACAATTTCTCGACGAAGCTCAAAATGGCACGCGACCGTTGTTGGCTGGAGTGGTTAGAGGAGATCGATGGGAGCGATGTGTGGGTGGCGGGGAAGATGATGAAGGGGGGACCGACAGACGGAGGGAAGACGAGGGTCCCGGACTTGCGGAGGAAGACGGCGGGAGGTAGAGTGGAGGTAGCGGAGACGAACGAAAGGAAAAGCGAGTGGATGGTGGGAGAGTTTTACCCGGCGCGAGGCCTCGGCACCACGAACCCTCCGGACGACGTGCAATACCCGGAGCCCCTATGGAAAGCTCGCCCGATATCCCAACGTCAACTCCAACTTGTGGTCGACAAAATGAAGCCCTGGAAGGCCACCCGATCGGGCACCTTCCCCAACTGCGTTTACAAGCTATGTGCTACGTTGCTGTTGCCCAGACTATGCAACATCTATTGGGCGTTAGATGTATACAAGCACGAGCCGGCAGATTGGAAACGTACCGAGACTATTGTGGCGCGGAAACCGGGCAAGCCGGATTACACAGCGGTCGGGGCTCACAGGCCTCTTATCCTATCCCACGGACACGCGAGGGTACGCAACGCGGCGAAGAACTTCCAGGTCACAACGAACGCAGAACGCTATGGCTTGCTGCCGGAGAACCACTATGGAGGGAGAGCGGGACAAACGGGGATCGACATGGTGCAGGGGCTGGTGAAGAAGGTGAAGGATGCGTGGAGGAAAGGGAAGGTGGCGACGTTGTTGTTGAGGGACGTAAAGGGGGCGTTCCCCAGTGCGATGCTAGCGAGGGTGGTGCACAACATGCGGACGGCAGGCGTACCCAGGGAATTCACGGACTGGATGATGCGGAGGTTCGAAGGGAGGTCCACTCGATTGGTTTTCGACGACTACGTCTCCGACCCATTCGATATCGACGACGGCCTCGACCAGGGCGACCCGCTATCAGTCATCGGTTACATCTTTTACAACGCCCCTCTTGCGATGATCGACAGGAACACGGCGATTTACATCGACGATTATCACGCACTTGCGATCGGCGACAAACTGGAGGAGACCGCGGCAGCCTTAGTCGAGCTGGTAACAAAGGAGGGAGGGGTTGACGAGTGGGGAGCGACGCATAACAGCGTTTTTGGGGCAGCGAAGGACCAAGTGTGCCACTTCACACGGCGCAAGGTGGAGGAGGAGCGCCCCTTCGGACAGAAGAGCGTCTTGGTACGGGAGACGGGGCCGAGCCTGGTGATTAACAGAGTGGTGGTGAAGCCGAGTAGCGAGGTCAAACTCGTGGGGGTGTGGCTGGATGAGCGGCTGGACTTCAAAGCACACGGTGCGGCAGCGCTTGCGAAGGGCCACCAGTGGCTGGAGAACTTCAGACGGCTAGCGAAAGTATCGGGAGGAGTGGGGGCAACTTACATCCGACACCTCTACGTCGCCATATGCATCCCGCGCATGCTGTACGGTGCCGAGGTCTTCCTGGCTCCCACAACGCAGAGAGTCAAGGGAGCAAATCACAGGAGGGACGGCAGGACGATAGTGAAGAAACTGGCGTCGATTCAGCTCAAGGCAGGGAGGCTGATCGTAGGAGGAATGGCGTCCTCACCGGGGGACCTAGTGGACGCGCACGCCGACCTGTTACCTATGAATCTGCTAATTGACAAACTACTCCACAAGGCAGCACTACGATACGCGACACTCCCGCCGACGCATCCGCTGCATGCGGCAGTGGTCAACGTAGAGCGTTATGGACATGTGAAGCGGCACCCATCGCCTTTGCACTTCTTAATGGCGGCGTACAAGGATGTGAGGCAGAGGCTGGTGGAGGAGATACCGGGTGTCCGCGCCCGGGCGACGTGGGAGGCGCCGGTGGATGTGCGCGTGGCCGCCTCAAAGGAGGAGGCCAAGGAGCTGGCGATGGCGGAGACGTCGAGGGTACGCCTGTTTTCGGACGGCTCACTTATTGATGGTCAGGTTGGCGCGGCGGGACTGTTGATGGTAGACGGAGTCGTGAAGAGGGCAAAAGGCGTGAGATTGGGAACAGCAGCGAGGTACGGGGTATACGAAGCAGAGGGAGTCGGGTTATCGCTGGCATTGGAATGCCTGAGATTGGAGGACGATGAGGAGATTTGTGGGACGATACCGCTCGGAGTGGACAACACATCAGCCATACGCGCGACCACGAGCGCGAAACCAGGGGTCGGGAGCTACATTTGGGATCACTTCCAGCGGAGACTAACTACGACGCGTCAAAAACACACCGGATTTCGACTACGCGTCGATTGGACACCAGGCCATGTTGACATCCCAGGGAACGAGGCGGCAGACGAGGCGGCCAAGCGCGCGGCTATGCAAGGGAACTTCGGAGGGACTCCCAGAGTCCTGAAGAACCTACCCTTTAGCAAGTCGGCGCTCGCCCTCAGCCACATGCGATTGCTGCAGGCGGCGGCTAGGAGACAGTTGAAGCGATCTCCGAGATACGCACGGATCAAAGATATCGACGACATACCGTCATCGAGATTCCGCAAACTCACCGCTTCCCTCCCACGCAAACCCTCCTCCCTCCTGTTCCAGCTCCGCTCTCACCACGCGCCCCTTGCAAAACACCTTTACCGACTGAAGAAGGCACCATCCCCCATATGCCAGTGCTGTGGACTACACGAGGAGACAGTGGATCACTTCCTCCACTTTTGCTCGGCGCACGCGCACGCCAGACGTCTCCTACGCGCAACGAACCGACTAGCCGCATTCAC